>JABMBT010096661.1:0-10428 GCA_018906895.1 Odontocolon sp. PSUC_FEM 10030002
CCTGCACATTGGAATTTAAGTTCCGAAGATAGGTGTCACACCCTGAAACATTTTGGTGGCCCATATTCCCCGCTTTTACCCTATTGTTTTTATTCATTTTTAGTGGTTTGTGCTACAGTAAAACCTCGATTATCCGGACCCCGGTTAATCGGGGTATACATAAACTGTTCCAAAGGGATCGGGAACACTTGCTTAAAATAATTTGTTGTGAATTCTGCAGACCGATTGATTGCGATCGATGTCACAGCTCATTTCGTGTTATTATCTCAGCAGGGGTGACGGTGCGAGCGATTCTGATATTTTATCGAGGGTGACGAGTCGCGAATTGTAGGACGGAAAATCCCTCGCCTCTTCAAGTCCACGGTGCCGAGGGCGAAAACTTTTCATCATAAAATATCGCGAGCTCCGAGACGACGACTACGACGAAGTCTGCGTTTCGCCGCGGTTACTGCGACCCTTCGACGTGGTTCTTTTTCATCCAGCAGCAGCCGCGCGTCCGTCTGTAAGAGGGTGAAATTAAAAGTTGCGGCCAAAGTTTTCGGGGTGAGAGTAGCAGCAAGTACTCAACGCAGTGACGGGGGTGAGAGTAGAGATCGACACGTATTACAGTATAGAGTACGTTCTTGGATAACGGACGGTTGGTAGAAGAGGAAAACGGTGGTAGGGTGATGAATAAGGTGAAACGATGGGGAAGGAAAGGAGAATGGTGAAGACGAAAAAGACAGCGATTGTCGGTGCTCGACGAGAATGGAGGACCGAAATTTTACCTTCGCTCGAGTGAGCCGCCAGGGGGTAAAAACAACCCTCGACCGTCTTTTGAGCATACTCGCAACGCCGACCGACGATGCATCAAGCCGATGCCCGACGTAAATTCCATTTCCACCTCGTTGGAACAATGTTTATACGCCCTTTCTCCAGCAACCACCCCAGTACGACGAAAAACCCAGCTCGCCTAGTCAACGAAGAAAAACTGACTCTCGCTTCGCCAAATTACACAACCGCATACTTTTTCATAAACCACAGAGCTAAGTTACTACTAGTAGAATAATAAGGGAGAAGTATACCGTTGAATTAGGGTAGGTGGTAGAAGTGTAAAATAAGAAAGATTGTTTTTTTATATGCGTAAGTCATTATAATTTATTCAAACATTTTTTGTGATGTAATTATTACGATTACCACAGCGATTTTCTAGAGATATCAAGGTAAAAATCAAAAATTCTGAAATTTGTCACAATTTTGAGATTTTTCCAACTTTTTAGGAGCGGATGAATGACTCTATTTAATTTTCCGATTGTACTAAAATCGAGGGGTGACTTGTTCACGGCTTAAGTGCACGGAAAATAATTTTTCGTTATCGGCAGGAGACAACGCAAAACGATGGTAGTTTAGATCGTAGAAACGTTTGCTACGATTCGGAGGCAGCGTGTGTGACCCTAGAAATGTGGTAAGGGTGGATGGGGGGATAAACGACGAAGAGGAGACTCTGCCGAGTCCACCGGGTACGAAGTGCGAGAACGGCCCTTCCAATAGGATTAACCCTCGTCCGGTTAATCCTTTTATTGGGGCGGCAAATCCTGTGACAGGTCACGAGAGAGTGGGTTGGACCCTGCAGCTTCAACTAGCGCCCTCTAACTCCGCACCAGTTTCTGGATTCGCGATCGGATACTTGGCAAAAAGACCTCTTCGTCGTGGTAGTACAATCACACAAGAGAAACCGGGAAATGTATCGAAATTTCTCTCTTTCGCCCGACCTTACCATTCCCAAAGTCGACGATCAAAAGCTTAGCTTCCTAATCGAATTTAATTCGGCTTGATTTATGTGATTTCTCACTATGGCCACAGACTTTCATTGTAGCTCCATTATTCCTACAATTACAAGGATAAGAAAATATTGAATCCACAGTAATTTATATCATTTAAAATATTTTGAAATATTCACGAAAGCTCGATGGAATTAGAACATATGACATAAGTAGTTGAAATACCATCACTGGGAGAAAGTCCACCCAAATGTTCTGCCTTAATTTATTTTATGGCGGTTCTAATTCTGTGTGCTAAAAGCTAAGGAGGGATTCCAGAAAATCCCCATAGTATCGTGGGAATATTGGCAAGACCGCAGTGAGACGACGAGGGTGTACGTCCCTATTTCTGATGTCCTGATATAGTGAACCAATGACTGGACACTACGTTATCCAAGCTGATAGGATCTAAATTTCAGTCATTCGTCTTAGCAGGCTCCAGCTGCCACCAGTGATAATTAATTGTCTAGGTTCAATTGCCTCTCATGACAGACAGAGCGAAACACAAGACGCTTTCAAATTAATTTCGGAAAACATCAGACAACGTGGAAAATCCTGCTAATCAGAAATGGGGTCGAAATGAAGAAGGTCGGAAGTAAAGTCTGTAGTTCAATATATCCTGGGATACGCGAATTCTGAAGAACAAATCCCTATCGACGTGAACTCGACAGAGAAACCAGATAAGAATGGCATCTACCCGAGTACGATAAAGATCTAAACTTCAGTAATTTATCTCTAGGTAGAACGAGATCTGGCACACGGTGTCGGGATGTTAACGCTGCTGCCTTCTCTCGCCTTACACTGCAAAGTAATTAATTCTCTGTTCCAACGGGCGTATCAACCCTACGAGTAACAAGAGCTACCCCTTTCCTCGGTACATACGACCTCTTTCCCGTCTGGAAGCTCACGACACGAAGCTCTTGCCGTTCTACAAACAATTTCAACATTGGAGAACCAGAATTCACTTGGAATTTCAATAACTCAACAGCAGAACACAATTTAACAGATGAATTGATTGAATTCATTGATTTACAAACTTCTTTGGTGACATTATTAATGTAACTGTTTCTTGTCACTACAGATTGGAACTGGATCAATGGTTGTTTATCCTGCACTAAAGACAGTTAAAGACCTTCAATCATTCTGATTTTATTCGCGTCCGCGTAAGCTTGCAACACAATTCAATCGTTTCAAACCAAAAAATGGTATACGATTTCAATGACTCAACAGCAAAATAGAATTTAACAAACAGGATTGATTAAACTCATTGAGCCAATGGAATTATTAAGGTGGTCGATTCCTAACAATGTAACCTGACTCAACGGACTCAACGGATAGGAGTTTATTTATGAGAGATAGGATGCGAATTTTGGTAATTTATCTCGCGTCCCAGGGAGGACCAACCGTGTTGACACTGCTCCGTTACAGAGCTAATTAATGCTCTGTAGCCCCAAGTCTGCATGATGCTTCTTGGACCTCAAGCGGACCGTATTATACGCTATACGGCATATCCTTGGCCTCGTTGCTCAACCTTGCTCAAGCACGGCCGACCATCGCACTATAATGCTACTATGAGAGTGTCCATAAGCTTTTTGAGCATGATTAATGAAGTTCCGTGAAGCCTGAGCCAGTTGTCTAAGTACACTATATACACCGTTAAGACTAGACTCTTTGTCGGATAAGATGGGTGAAACGTGTGATGTGCGAGTCTGCGTCAACCGGGTGCAGTGTATTAATTTTGTAACTCGAAACTCCTCGATCGATCCACCAACCAGACTACTTTCTGCACTCAAGACTAGCTGGCTTCGGTAAAGCTTTTAGTAAATGCTTCCACCACCACTTAAATTACTCGTATCCATTTTTTTTTACCCTCTGTTCTTTCACTTTTTGAAAGTTCATCTTGTTCGTGCGAGGAGTTCGTTTCTAAAGGCGTTACAAAGTTAATTTCCTAGCGCAAAGCTCTTCTATACATCCAATATCTAATACGATAATACTTTTTGCACACAGAATAAATTGGCTTTAGTAAATGCCTTCCTTGGATTTGGACGATAAAGATTTTGAATTTTTATGAACTAAAGGTTCTCAACGATTTAGAAAGATTTATTTTATATTGCATGAAATTCTCTTCTGTGGAAGTACTTAATTTGTACTGTTTAATGTAAGATCTAAGACCTGATCTCAATGCGTCTGAGAATAACTCAAACGTGAAATAAAAACCTTCTCAATCGTAAAACTCGATTCTAGTTTATGTTAAACCCTCGCTATTCTTCACGCAGCCAGTCTCAAACGCATTGAAATCACACCCCGTGGCAAAATATTTCATAAAACATAATTGAGAAGAGGCTCTCTAGAAATATAACAGGCACGCTATACAAGAAGAAGGACGAGGAAACTAGGCTTCTCGTCTTGTTAATGTTCCGCTTGTTAACGAGCCTGATTCAATTTGTGCCTCACCAAGATGAAAGCAGTTAGCAAGTACGCGCCGCTCGTTAGCGCTGTCCCGAACGAGAGTCGAGTTAGCGCGCTTGGATCGATGTGCTGCGACGCTCTCTGTACTGCTCCCGACAGTAATGCAACTCATATGTATGTGTAACGTATCGCATATCGCGTACTCCCGCGATGAGGTAGTCGTCCCTCAGTAGTCGCGAACCGGGTCACTCTCATCGTTGTCTGGCACTCGAACGTGCCCACGCGAACAGGCATATTGTCAATTTGTTAAGAGATAACGCAATTGATACAGGTTGATGAGAGCACCCTCCAGTATAACACGCTTTTTTAAAAAAATTTACTACAGTTTAACATAACTCTGGATATTTCAATTGCGCTGATTATTTAGTTTTTTTGGAATTGCCTTATTAAAATTTAAAAAATTCAAAATTTCATCGAAAAACACTGTTTATTGTTGACTTTAGTGTGATTCTTGTTCATCTTTGAATTCTGTATGCGAGGCCAACTTTAGTTAGCGAATGTTGTACGGCACGATTTTATGCGAAAATCGTGCAAGTAGTACGAGTCCGTATCTAGTCAGGCTGAATTGCAGTTATAGTGTTCTACTGCAATGGTGATGTTCCCGAGGTACCACTACTGATACTGAACATCGCAAATGCTGAGGCAGCTGCACACCTATTGAGTTTCATTTAATTGGATTTAATTTGCTCCCCGAACACGCCTTCGCATTTCGTAAGTAACACGAGGGACGAATGTGAACTTGTACATCGCACACGCGATGACAATTGCTATTCCCTGCAATCCGACTACTAATTTTATTAATCACTATTACCGTGAAACCGTTTCTCCGCGCGAGTTCTGTTATAGGAAGGATTTCGATGATACTCAATGAACGAAAATTAAGTGAAACTATAAGTGTCCCCGAAGATCTGTACTTCTCGAATTCCGTTGTGATGTAACTGAACGATTCACGAGATGTAATTTCCAGAGATGAGTTTAATCTCGGTTGAAGTATTTTTAAGGACAGTCACGTTATTTTTATGATTCGCAAAAAAATTGTTTCTGCGTAAGATATAATAAATTAAGAGGCCGGAGAATAATCTTACAAAGCATTTCAATTCCGAGGGAAGCAGGACATTCTTGAATGATAATGAATTCTCGGTAAATTCCAGAATGTCGAGGGTTCTCTCTTTCTACAAAATTAACGAATATTTCCATGCCAATGCTAATCCAGGGATCTATATTCTTCCGACTTCCGACCCGAAATGGAAATTCGAAATGTCCTGGAGAATCTTTAAAGTCGCACATCGCCGGGAGAGAGAAAGAAAGCGCCAAAGAATTTTCTATGGTATACGAAAACACTGTGGAACTTTTAGCAATCGTTTTAACGCACGATTAAATTTCACTCAATTGGATTCGATTTAGCTTCTGCGCCACGTTCCAAAGTAATTCGGCTTTTTCTCCAGTAGCTCTCCCTTCGTTTATTTTTTGTTTCCGCTCCGCGTGCGAATTCGGCACGCGAGTGGAACGTTGAGAAACACGAATTCTCGTATTTGCATCGCTACGCGGCTCAGTGCTCGCTTCATTCGCTTTTTTCTTTACTTTACGTAAAAACAAAAACGAATGAAATGAAACCTACTCGCAGCCAGACTCTAAATTTTCGATTGTACAAAGAAATCGAATACACAAAAGAGATTAAACGTATTGTACGATGAATTTCGCGAACAGTTTTAACAGAATGTAAAAGTAATCGCGTGTCACCTAGTGTTTTGGTATATAAGGATCACTTTCTCTCATCTTCTTCTGATTCCTCTCAATTTCCGACTAAACTTTTTCGAAAAGCTCACAAGGTGATATGATCGAATATCATTATATGCGATGTGAAGAATTTAATGCCTTCAATTCAAATCTCATACATGATCTGAATAAAAAATGCAAGATTTTCGAAGATCAAAATTAGCATTTTGGATTGAAGCTGATGGTAAAAATCTGAAGTAGTATCTCTTGCACTTTTTTTTTTAATTTTTCATTTTATGGTTATTATAATTACGAAATCGGTATCGGATATTTTGTGAAAAATTGTAATTTCTTGGAAACATCTCAATATGGATACAAAGATGTGAAAAGAAAAGTTTTCAGATAAAAGAAGCAACCGTGTGAAAACTATAATCCAAAGAGTAAACAGTTAAGATGACATGCGCACATAAACCCTAAAGTACAAGTGCAGCGGTAGGTACACAAGAGCACGTCTAGTGTAAACTCGTATCTCTTTCTTTCTTTGGCTTCCTCAAACCGACATAATATTGAAGTCGGAACGCGACTCGAGCCCAACACCCGCAACAAACTGCAAGCAATTTTTCGCGTCCTCGGCGAGTATCACTTCTTTTTTCTTTTCTCTCTCCCACGAGTCACAAAGTCCTGCGGCAGCGTTCTAGCTCGCGCTTGACTTCACACTCACAAGAGAAACAAAAAAGTAATGGTACCTACCTACCACTGTGCGGTTCAGGGAAAAGAAATAGTACCTATATATAGGACGTTGGGGGTGTGGCTGGTGGGATGTCGCGGGATACTGCCTAGCACCCTGTCCCCGTGCCGCCGTTCCTCAGCTCTTTCAGCCAGAGTCGGAAAACGAATGAGTGAGAACAGAAGAATTGAAGAACGTGTAAGGAAGCGGGAAAGCTGGAAAACAAGTGATGGAGTAAGAAAGATGGAAAACGACGGAGAAAGAATGACAGCTTAAGAAAGGGTGAGAAGTCGAGGGAAATGGTAGACCGACTGAGTGAGAAAGGGAGTAACGTCGTTTCTTCGCCGAGTCTTGCCGAGAATTCCTGGATGTTATTACGCGCGACGCCTATATCGCTGAGAAAGAATAATGGTCGCTTCCTGTCCTGACTCCGGGACGTCGTAGGGATGAAAAGTCCCGATGGGGCATAGCGACGGTGGTGGTGAAAGAGCGCCGGAGGGAACGAGAAAGAAGGAAAAGATAAAAAGCAAAAAAAAAAAATGAGGAAGTCACATACAGAACGAAAGAGTGAAGGAGTCAGGAAGAAGGTTGGGATATTCGGGGAGGATAGCAACAAAAAAATGAGGCATGCCGGAAGCCCCCGGAGTCATCGATCCCGTTAAAAAAATGCGCCGTGACGAAAGTGAAACCCGCTCGTTGTTTCCGGGCGTATGGGTCATGGACAGACAAGGGTATATAGAAACGAAGCGATCGACCAACGAGGACGCAGGACTTAGACTAATGGAATTATAATCCCTTTGGTGAGTTCGTGCGACCCTGCGAGCTTGACACTACTTTTTTACGACTCCATTCGTGTTTGCTTATTCGTCCCTTCGCTCTGCTTGACACGTTGCCCTCAGGTTTAGGAACATAGTTGCAGATGATCTTTTTTCTTCTTTAAGATTTTTTTCTGTGGCAAAGGGCGTGTTGTTTTTCAATCCAGCTGAGCTTTCAATTACCTTTGTCTCAGATAGAATTTTCATTAAGTTCGAAATTCCTAACAGTCCTTGCGGGAAACTTTATGAAATTCAAGCCTTGAAAATAGGCGGTTTGCGAGAGGAGTGACGGGAATAATATTATCATTAATACGAATGTTGTGGTGCGGTATTTGGTATAAGTGATAAGCTGATAAGTGATAAGAGAGTCGAAACGATAAGACGAGGGTCCGCACGAACGTGGTCACCCGAGAAGAAGAAGAGGATTCGTAATAGGTAGGATGCTGAGGCGAGCACGATCTCACGAAGGCAAAGGACAATTGGTATAACATGGGTGCGATAGGAGAGTACGAGAGTTGCAGGAGTTAAATGGTACGTGAAACGCTAGTTGGAATTAGTTGTATCCTCGTTGCTGAATGTGTATCCAGCTGCAAGGGTTAAGCCGCTGGGGCTACCCTGCAAGCACACCCTACGATTTCTAGCTGATTCACCTCAACCACTGTTTCACTCACTCGTTGGTGAAGAATACTCGGAAAATCACAGTAAAATGTCACTACAGTGCATAATAGGAAGTCTACACATTTTAAACGTGCCAGTGTATAAATCGCAATTTTCTTACGTTCTCCTCTCACATATCAGTTTCTGATCGTGTTATTCAACCCATAACAGTAAATAATAAGAATATAGCGATTACGTAATTGAAGTGGTGAGCATTTTTTGTGAGGGTGAAGAAAGAGGAAATGGTAGGTAGGAAAATAGATAGAGCAGAGTCACACATTGTAGGGAGGACTCGACGATTTACGCGGCGTCCTTTACCCCTCTACCCTTTCCACTCCTTTGGGAACACCTAGACCAGCATCCACCCACGTTGCCCGCTGGAGCTTCTCTGCCGTTCTCTGCAACTACCACCTTTTGCGGCGTTCATAGTCACCACTATCCGAACCTGGAAACCTGGTGAATGTGTGCGCCAGAGGACACTCTGGAAATTATAGGAGACATAAAACTTTCCGGCACGAAAATAACGGTACGCCGGTCGTACTACTGCGGGGAATACCATCTTTTCCTCTGTCGGAGGACAGCGGGGAGTTTCCACCAGTAACAGCTTCCCTTCACTCCTCGCAACCCCTTGACGCCCTCCAATCCACCCTCGGGGCGCTCGTAGTTGAACACTTTCTTTTTTTTTCACTTGCCATTTCTCATTCGCCTTTTCTCTGACTTCATTCTATCTGCCCGGCGAGAGCGGGAGAGAAACTCTTCTTTTTTCCTCTTTATAAAAATCATGCTGCTCGTAAGTCACAGCCAAAGCTCAAGCATACATACACATTACGTGTATATAGTGTTAAATCGTCGAGGGAGTATTTCCACAGCTCCTATCCTGAGTTGTAAAGGAAGTAGGGAAAACTGCGGTTCCTGAGTATCTCATAAGTTGATTACGCAATTTATCAAACTGGGGCAATGAAAAAAATCCGTGATGTATGAAGAACAATTTTGAAGATTTCTGTAATAAATATATTCATCCCTTACGGAAGATATATAGACGTACATAAATATACGTTACAATATACGAAAGTTACATTTGGTACATATGAAACGTTTTGCCTCTCAGCATCCAATATAGCGCTATACATTTTTGCATTTATCTTTCACACACATTTTTTTCCACTAGAGAGTGTCCTCTCTCTCAGCGACATGGACATCAGCAATGAAAGCGCATTCCCTCGGGAAGAACGGGGAGATTGGGTAGATGATCGATATCTCGGCCATGGTTAATATTACTGCGTTATATACACACACTTCTACGTATAGAAAGACATGGAATATGACTAGAGACTCGGAATATATATACCACATTCGTGTATGTACTGTCGTTCTTCATCGAACACGGTATATATACATATACACCGTTATGTATGAAGTATATGCATACATCTATCTATGCGATACACGTATCTGCTTTACACTGTAAAGGGAATGAGATCACCTGTACGTGATGGTGCGAGGAAACTTTGGCTGCATTATTAGCAACGGCGTAGCTACCAGCTAACCCACCCCTTTCGACTCTTTGTTCCATCCACCCCTTCTATGCACCCCCAAACACCACGTAGAATATATCGCCGGTATAACAATGGACGATAACTTGTTTTGGTAGTGCCAATATAAAGTCGATAATACCGCGACCATCTGCCACCTCCTTCGCGCGATGGAGCAAGAGGGTTTAGTGGAAGGGTTCAAGAGGGATGGAAGTGTAGCCACTCTGCTTTCCAACAGCAATACCAACTACAGCTCGTTGTGCTTCCCTGTTTCCCAGTAGCAATTCCCGTGGCAACTCCATCACATCCACCAAAGACCTGACTAGACGTCAAGTACTCATTCCGTCCGGCGTATACGCTTCACGAGAGATTGTTAACTCCCATCCTGTCCTTCACTCTCCATCTTCGTCTTCTCTCTCCTACGTTCAACGGCAGCGGCTCAACGTTACCTCCCGATTTTGAGTTACAATTACATTATTGCCCATTACGAAAGACGATGCTCCGGAATGACGATGCTAAAGGCTATATACACGCGAATAGTCTCTTACATACCTCGTAAGTTGTCGATATGCATATAGCACTGCAAAAGTTTGTTTGTTGCGAGAACCGTCTGGAATGTTGCTTGTTATACGGAATCAATTATCAAGAGCCACTATCATAGAGTACACACTTTTTTTCATTTTTTTTTTTTTTTTTTTTTAGGCTAATGAGAA
>JABMBT010096771.1:0-10427 GCA_018906895.1 Odontocolon sp. PSUC_FEM 10030002
TATATATATATATGCCATATAGGATGACTATACTCGGCCACGGCCAGCTCATAACGGGATTTCGTACAGGCGTGTAAATGCGTGCGTGAGCTACGAGCGACGTAAAAACGAACCAAGGAAAATTGTAGCCTGTTGCGTGACGTTGTTTATATGTGTGTAACGATGAGAGCAGCAGCAGCAGCAGCAGCAGCAGCAGCAGCAGCACACCCAAATTTGTACGACACTATTTTTATATAAATATAATTTGAGATTTTTTTTTACCTCAGTCCTTTAAGTCAATTTTTTGAAATTTAAATGGATAAAAAGTCGTGAATTTTTAACAACGAATATCGGCAACGTTCCAAAGTCATTGACCGATCCATCACAAAAAATACATTTTTCATTATTCTCACATCGATGATTTTGTATGCACAACTTTGTGGGTTTTGTGGAACAATCTAAACGTTTTTTGTATCTGGCCATACCATTACTCTAAGCACGTCTCGCCTCGCTTTGGTGTACCGCAATAGAAATAACGAGCAAATAGAGCCTTGAATTGTTTAAAAACAAGTATTTTTATAAATGTACTATTTTGTTTATTTTTCGTTTGTTTCAGATGGCTTCAACGAAGAATGTGTGCGTGTTTGCAATCGCGTGTTTTACAGCAGTCTCGGCCTTTTCCATCTCTTACACACCCCACACCAGAGGTATTATATATAGACCGTTGTTGTTGTTTTAGTAGTTTTTTCTTTTTCAACACATGTGAATTCGAGGATATTCGCACATTGGCACATATCTCGGGATCGCTTGCGTGCGTCACGTGTGCGAGTGCGTGAGAGATCCATCTGCAATAGTTGTAACTGTCGTCGAAATTAACATAAACCACGGATCGAGGTGTAGCTTATACGCATGAATAATATCAGTATAGGTACACACATAGTTATATATATTTCGAGAATTTGGATCGATACCGGATGTAGTTACGTATGTATGTACGTATACTCGGGTCGCTGCTATAGTGGCTGATGGGAAACATTTACAGTCTGCATTCAAATTTCTCATATTTTATCGCGTCAATTATTGTTATTAATTATTTCTAGTGCGAAGGGCAATAGTTGATAGAAAAAAGTTTAGTAGGTCGTGCTGCTGCGACACATATGCATAATTTGATTTAGTTGTATATCGAGGATGCTTGAACGCACGTGCGAAACCTACATGCTTGCTCGAGCACCGTACTATACGATAATAATTGAGTAAGAGACTATCCGGAGACTCTATAATAGAATCCGTAACGCAAGATGGTGAGAGCTCGACCGTGACAACTCGCGGTATTAACCGGGAGCACTCACCTAATACGAGAAGCATATACATATAACCGCACGCGTGTGGTCCGAGGTGCTGGAAACTGGTTACGTGTATTTACACCATGGACGGAACTTGTTTTCTTCACCTGTGTGCAGCACTGTACTCTAAAACTGCGATAAATCTCCAGCGAACCGACGTTAAGCTTCTTTATTATTGGTCCATCAGAACAATACAACATTTTTTCGGTTTAGCAATTTCTTTGTCTCTTTGTCTGTGTATTCATATATGACATATGATTATAACTTTTGAGTTAAATTTTCTTCCGTTGTGTCGAGTTGTTGTACAAGTAATTCTTTTGACCAAGATGTACATACCAAATAGAAAATTCCTCAGTCATTCGATTAAGCCTTTCGGAACCAGCACGAACGAATCTGGGTCTGGGCTGACCCGAATACGCGAAGCGTACGTGTCTCGCTTTCGTTTCTCTCACAAGTCGTCGCGGTCTCCACCTCTTTTTTTCCTTTTTCTTTTCATCGCTCAATTCTTGTTTTTCTTTGTCATCGATGTTTTGGATTCTTAACTGACCAATTTCTCGTTGTCTTTTTTCTCGTTGGAATGTCCGTAGGTCGAAAGCTCTTTGGTGGATACAGAATAGTACCAAAGGTATGCCAACCTACAAATCCATCGAGGATCAAGTCCAACGAGCCAGCGATATGCATGTTCAATTACGAATGCAGCAGAAGAAACGGCGAGGTCGTTGGTGCTTGCATGGATGGATTTTTATTTGGCGCGTGTTGTCAATTACCACCAAAAGGCTCGCAAAGTTCATCGATCCAGGCCAATTCATCACCGAGCACGGAGAATTTATTGAATCTTCACGAAATCGATCACGTTCCTGATATACCAATTTTATTGAATCCGGATGGTTCACCGGTTGGCATGACCTCTTCGGATTATTCAGGAGCGACTAAAATCGATACTTATGGCTCGATGAATCACTTGAGCGATTCATCTTCGAGTTTCACCAAGATATCGAGCTTTAATTCGGATGCCGCGACCCAGAAACCATTTACCGTTGGTTTTCATCACGACGACACAATGGAAAATGCCGAGAAGCCACAAATACCGTCGCAAGTTGACACCATCAGTCACCTGGAAACGGATTTCCCTGCGCTTCTTGGACAGCAACAAGTTTTCGACGATCTTCGACTTCCGGGACTTTTGACCCATTCGGATGCCAACAACGATATTCAGGATCATCAAGATCCTGTTAATCCTGTAACGACGCTTCTCAGTCCTGATCAGATTCTCCAGATCGCTGATCCAGTTGATCAGCTTCCAGCATTGTTCGCACAGGGTCTTGGTCAGAGCAATCACACTGGAGCTGATACAGTTCTGTTGAACGAAAACGGAACTCTGCTCGACGAGAAAAATAGTCCTGACGAATTCATAAAACCAAACACCGATTCGTCAAATTTCACGAATCAACATAAAGTGGAGGAGAATTTCCAGAATCAATGGACATCTCCGAATTTTCATGAAATTAGCCAGAACGATAATAAAAATAGCTCCCAAGCGAATCCAATGGTTCTCCAACATTACGCAAACGTCAACCGAATCACCGAAACAACATTGGGAATCAAGTACACAAAACCATCGATCGGTACTACAAACGGAAATACACCTCCACGGACAAACTTAAATTCGAATACGACCATGTTCAAGATCGACGTAACAACGCCAATGTCGTCGACTGGAAGCGGTGATGAAGATGATGATGATAATGATGATCTTGTCAGGGTACCAACCATCACTTATGACGTTCAATCAGGCAACAAGAAACACGATGAGCTCGATCGGGAAGAAATCGCTATAAATCATATAATCTCGATTCTGAATGCAACTACTCCGAGTTCGGCGTCAAACATAATGACTCATCCGATGCCAAACGGTGGTTCGTCAATTCACACTTGGGTCAACGTCGACGACAATTCGAAACGTCCGTCGAGCAAATTACCCGCAAACAAACCATCGACGACTACCGAGACTTTTCCTTACACTTTTTACAAACCTTCGAAACCCTCGACCTACTATCATTACGACACAGCAGCATCATCCACTAAAGCTTCTAGTTCGTCATCCAGAAAACCAGGAGTGACACCACCAAGTTCTTATGGAAGTTCCAGCGGTTACGATTACACGACGAGGCCGTCGACGGGACCGTCGACGAGACCCTCGACGAATCCACCGGCACCGACTGTCATTGTGTTGGGTCCACTTGGCACCGAATATACAACGATTACGACTCAAAAACCAGCATCGAGAAGACCGACTCTCGGTTCCATTCGACCGAGTCTCGTTACAAAATTGCCAAGCATAGGTACAACGATAACTCACAACATCAGCACAGTTATCTCAACGAGCAGCAGCAGCAGCAGCAGCAGCAGCAGCTCTGCCACCAGCAACAATCACGTTGTTTCGACGAGTTACATCAGCGTTAATCTCAAAGACAATACGAGTCCCAAGCCCGAAGATACGATTCACGTTCAAGAGGCTGTTGAAGCGGATTCTCAGGTGACGAATGATTCGAACGATTCGACAGTGACCAAGAGACCATCGACCATTTGGACGACATTGTCTACCTGGTCGGGAAAACCGAGTTTCCATTTGAAACCATCAAAGCCAGAGTCAAACGAAAAACCAATTTACACAGTTGTCTTGAAAGATACGACTGTAGCTGATAAAACAGAAACAACGGTTTTGGTTACGCAAACTTCCGGTGGATCTACGACTGTGGCTTCTACGATCTGCGAAGACGAGACTCCGGCTCCCGATGATCTCATCAATTTTCCACCCGTAAGGAATCCCGCTTTGACCCAACAAGAAAAACCAACTATAGTCGAGACTTTCAATGACACTGTTCTTCCGGATATCGAGATGGTAAATGAGAATGAGATACCAACTCCTAGTTTCATCGAAGACGATGTACTGACCAACAAAGTTGATGTCTTTGTTCATAAAATCGTGGAATCGCTGCAGGGAAATTTTCAAGATCTCAAAGACATCGTTTACAGTAAAAAAAATGTAACTCTACCAACAACGGCGTCGACAAACAATGCAACTAAAAGACCGCCAACGAGAAAACCAACGAGACCGCCAACGAGACCGCCAACGAGACCGCCAACACCATCTTCTCAGACTACAAAGCGACCCGGTACTAAAAGACCAACGAGACCCACGAAACCTACGACTCTGAAGCCAAGACCTACGAGTGTCACGGTTCCAACGACCAAGAGGCCTCAAGCTACTGTAACGCGGAAACCAAAACCTACGAGAAAAACTACAACATCAACGACAACGACAACGACAACGACAACGACAACGTCTACTACGTCCGCTCCGGAAGCCGTCGTCGCCGTCGTCGACGACACACAAGACTCGCACGACGTATCTACGGACGTGTCGACCAATGTCCAAGACACTACACCGGATTATCGTACAGGTACGTTCAACTGACTCTCCGGATGTTCTTTTCATCGAGAACAAGTGTACTTGTCCGTGCAAGTCCACGAGACGACGACACAATCCAATGCTTTTTTACTTGTGTCAAGTGTGTGCGTCAGCTGATGATGACAAGACGACGTAAATTGTTTCTCATCAACAGAATGCGGAGTTCGTCCTCTAATAAAACGAGGCAGAATTGTCGGTGGAAAAGGAGCCACCTTTGGCGAGTGGCCGTGGCAGGTTCTTGTGAGAGAAGCAACGTGGTTGGGTCTTTTCACCAAGAACAAGTGCGGCGGTGTTCTTATAACGAACAATTACGTTATTACCGCGGCCCATTGTCAACCAGGGTGAGTTTCTCAGGCTAAGCAGTTTAAGTTCATTTCAAATCTACGGTTCAAGTGACAACACCATTAATTTGTATGTACAGATTTTTGGCGACACTGGTAGCTGTCTTCGGAGAGTTTGACATTTCTGGTGAATTGGAATCGAAACGCAGCGTCACGAGAAACGTACGGAGAGTCGTTGTCAATAGAAATTACAATCCAGCTACTTTTGAGAATGATCTGGCTCTTCTCGAACTTGAAAAACCGATACAATTCGATGCTCACATTGTTCCGATTTGCATGCCCGAAGACCATGCTGATTTTACTGGAAGAATGGCAACCGTCACCGGTTGGGGTCGCGTCAAATACAGTGAGTACCATCATTTCACAATTCATTTCACAATTCATTTTCATCATTTTCATACAAAATCAACAATTTCCAGACGGTGGAACGCCCTCGGTTCTCCAGGAAGTTCAGGTGCCGATCATGGAAAACGCCGTTTGCCAAGAAATGTTTAGAACTGCGGGACACTCGAAGCTCATACTGGAAAGCTTTCTGTGCGCGGGTTATGCCAGTGGTCAGAAAGATTCTTGCGAGGCAAGTATTTTTCAGTTTAGAGTCACTTGGAATGAAATTATAAAAGAAAAAAACTTTCACTTTGATTCTTGAATAGCAGCTTCTCAAACAACACATGGAAAGCTACTTTTATTATTGTTTCAATCACCGAGGTACATTTTTTTCGTACGATCAAATTGATTATGACAATTTTGTGATGCAGGGTGACAGCGGCGGTCCATTGATGATGGAAAGACCAGATGGCAAATGGATGTTAGTCGGAACTGTATCTCACGGTATAAAATGTGCCGCTCCGTATTTACCCGGAGTTTACATGAGGACCACTTTTTTCAAACCATGGCTGCACAGCGTTACCGGAGTATAAATTCCAAAACAAAAATATCAAAACAGTGCGAAAACGAAAGAAAAGAAAACACGGCGATCAAAGTTTTTTCCCTCAAAACCGAGAAATCCACGCCTTATTGTATAAATGTACAAAGCAAAAAGCGAATCGTCGCGAAATAATCGCGTTTCATGTAAATAAATAAGTTATTTATACATACATTTACATTTAACTACATATAATCGACAATCATAAAGATATATACTATTACAAAAATGTACGTAATATAGATCGCGCATAAGCGTTCATTATTTATTATTTACACCTTGTTGTTACGAGAACGTGTTATTTATTAAACATATTTTTATACGAGAGATCGAGGATATAACTTTAATTGTTATTATCCTAATGGATGGAGTGTGCACTTGACCCTTTTATTCTTGAGAAATCCTCTTTTAGCGCTTTTGTATCAGCTATATATTGTCGGGGGTTGATGATGCTGTAAGCGCCCTTGAACCTTGAGGTACCCGACTCTCGTATCCCTCTTATTCTCGTCGTATTCATGCGTGAAATATTCGTTTACGTCTAAATAATGCGGGCTTGAAATTGAGCGACGTCGAAAGGGGTTTACACGACGGTGCGGTTGACGTTGTGTCTTTCACACTACGTACTTTGGCATTTGAATGGCAAAACGGTCATCGGAATAGGGTGATTACGTTCCTAAACCGAGGCTGGGACGACAGCTTTTTACCACGACTGTGCGAACGCAAACCATTATTATCCATTACTCCTTGGTCGTATATTTTTCTACGTATACATGGGTATACCACCCGTCACCCCCTATTTCCGACTTTCCCATTCAGAGACCTCGAACCTCGTATAAAATGCGAATATATACAACAACTTGTATATAAACAGGTATACTCTAGGTGTACGTGTTTATGGTGTTCCGCACGGTGAAATTGACCGGCTTGGCAGTATGGTACATGTAGAATAAAATTTTAAATATCCATTTTTTCAGTGGATTCACTTAATTTGTGACAACCTATGCGAAATTTTCTTATTTTATCGTTAATGGGATTTCGAAAGGGCGAGTTTGGTTTAAGCATGGGGGAGTTTGGAGGAGGAAACTGTCGTCGTTCGATCAGCTTCATCGACTGGAGCTCGAGCTGAGCGTGTGTGTGTGTGTGTGTGTGAGTACACCTCCAGGAGAGTCTCCGAAAGGTATATAGAGCAGCAGGAAGCGAGCACCAACGGGAGCAGGGGATAGTAGGTACGGATCAATACGAAAGTGCGCTGAAGAGAGAGACGGGATACCCTGGTGAACGGTAGTACGTAGAGAGTCGAAGGCTGAAAAGAGGAGCGGGGTGAAACGGAGAGATGGGAAAAGAGCCAACCTACCGTGACACCCACGCGATAACGAATCTAGGAACGAGGTGGTGGTAAAACGTAAAAGAGGTTCAAACACAATGTGCGAACCAACCCAAGATTCCAAATTAAACGGTCGTTTTACTCTCCGAGACACTGCAAAAAAGAAAAAAAATCGTTTTCATTGCAATTCTGCAAATGCAATTTTTTTCCTGGCATTCTGTCGTAATTAACAGAATGGGATTTCGGTCTAATCTAAAGTAAAGAAAAAAATGAAGTGTTTCCCCGGGTTTTGAGATAAAAAATGAAGACTGCCAAAATAGACTTTGGAACGTTTTCTACATCGACAAAAATATTTTTCAGTCAAAAGAAAAGAAAATGGTTTGTTTATTTTTTATAGTTTGGAAATCCGTGTATTTTCACTGGAAAATATGAATGGGGAGAACGCGATTAAACGATTCCTGGAGCATATGGAACGAGGAAGAATACAAAGGGAGGGTTGAAAGGGAGGGATGATGATGATGATGAGTGGCGAACGCATGCGTCCGAGGGTTGCGCCTGTCCAGCGGACGGGGAGAAGGAGGTTCGCCACCCAGTGTACAGCGCGTAGGAGTATAGATTACCGGGAAGGGTTCCGCTGCGTCTCAGTCACATCCTGCACCAGGTACCAGGTTGACTCCTCTCCGTTATCTCGATTACAACATTTCTCCTATCTTCGAGTTTGAGTATCCAACGAAAATTCTAAACGGTCCAAGAAACAAATCGTATATTGCGAGATCGAAGAAAATCCACATCGTGAGACGAGAAATCGGACGCGTACGTAATTTGTAAGAGACTCAACATTCTTCCCGAAATTCATCTATTTTTTTAAATCAAAGATTCGAAATTATAATTGACGTGACAAAAATTACGTTAATTATCTAAATCAGGGAAGTTTGATTTTTTTTTTTTTTATTATTTCAGAGCGTCGTAACGTTCATAAACGAAAAGTAAAGAAAATGAAGTCTCAAACGAGTGCGATTATCACACTGATGATTGTGACGAGCATGCAGCATAGCTTCGTCGATGCTTGGGGGGGATTGTTTAATCGTTTCACCCCGGAAATGCTGTCGAATCTCGGATACGGAGGTCACGGGAGTTATCTCAATCGGCAATCTTATCTCCAAGTAAGCTATACAGTTTAAACTATAAAACAAAAAGATTTTGTAGAGTGTACAATTATAGACTTTCTACAAGAATTCAAAAATAAATTCAGAAATCATTTTTCTGTTATTAAATTTAATAAAAAGATGATTTTAATTAAAACAGCGTCCTTTGACGGGTAATTACGGAAATTCATTCGGAGACTCGATGGAGGTTGCCGCGCCAGAGGAACCTTGTTATGGTAAAAGATGCACCGCGAATGAGCATTGTTGTCCTGGTTCCGTATGCGTCGATGTCGATGGAGGTAATTTCACAAATCTGCAAAGAGGAACGATTCTCTTCTTCAAAAAGCCAATTTCTCAATTATCCTTTAAAATTTTTTTTTTTTTTTTTTTTTTCTTTTATCATTTCGTAGTTTTTGGATCATGCCTCTTCGCCTACGGACTGAAACAGGGCGAGCTTTGCAGAAGAGACAACGATTGCGAGACCGGATTGATGTGCGCCGACGTAGCCGGAGGTGAAACCAGGTCTTGCCAGCCTCCGATCACGTCCAACAAACAATACAGTAAGTTTTGAGCAAACAAAAACCCTTTTTTTTAGAAATTAATTTGAAAAAAGATAAAATCGAACGAGCAAACAATTATAACGCTTTTACTTTAACTTGTGCGAGTTTTTTTTTTTTCTCCAAATTTTTATAATCGATATTCTGGTAAAAAACCTGTGTCGATCTAAAATTTGAATCAGAGTAGCCGTAAGCGAGTAATTTCGTCTAATAGGAAACGACGAAAAAGCCATACGGCCATAGTTTGAGCTGTAGAACTTGATCGCTAAAGTTTCCTCGCAGTTACGAAACCCATTACATTAATGGATCGATCGATATTAAATTTTTGTTTACAGGCGAAGAGTGCAACATGTCCGGCGAATGCGATATAAGCAGAGGCTTGTGTTGTCAGCTTCAAAGACGTCATCGGCAATCAACGCGAAAGGTATGCTCGTACTTCAAGGATCCTCTCGTCTGCATCGGTCCAGTGGCGACCGATCAAATAAAATCGATCGTCGAGTACACTTCCGGTGAAAAACGAATCACCGGTCAAGGCAATCGTATCCTCTTCAAGCGAGGTCTCTTCGTCTAGACGATTCGCCGACCTCCTCCCTCTTTTTCCAATCCCAACGACGGAGGATGTGCTGTATGGAAAAAATCAAACTGAAATTAGATGTCGTGAAACTTTAGATGATAAGTAGATAGATTGTCGTTCTCAATTTCGATCGTTGGATATAGTTAATTTCGTTTTTCAAAGATTTTTTATTTATGTCATTTTGTAATGACCGGTAAGACTTTGATTTAGACGAGATGCGCGAAAAGCGCATCAGTGGCCGGAAGCTCAAAAGTAAAGTGGATTTATGAAAGTATAAGGAGGATTTACTCCGGAGCTAGTACGTGAGAGATAGAAGAAAGAGGGTCAAAAGACAGCTTCCAACTTCCTCACTGAAATAATTGCGACTGAATAATACAACTCATATCAGAGTAGGGCGTTTACTCTTTAATTAAGAATACACGCATAAATATATTATCGTTAAGCAACTAAAGAAAAGGTCACTGGAATTAACGATCATGCACAAATTAAGCGCTAAATACGCGAATGGACCCTAAACGACGTCAGAAACGATCGATATTTAAAAATGAAATATATCGTACGGTAAAATCTCGATTATCCGGGCCCCGGATAGCTATCGAGGTTTCACTGTACATAGAAGAAAAATAATATTGCATCCCCGGACGATCCTATTGGGGATTAATCGTAGTATCTTCCGAATATCTATTGGAATTCCATCGATATTTTTCCTATGTGACGTTACGTAAATTCCGCGCGTAACGCCGAATCGTATAAGTAAAAAAAAAAAAAAA
>JABMBT010096882.1:0-10424 GCA_018906895.1 Odontocolon sp. PSUC_FEM 10030002
AAAAGTACTACACTGTTTAATCGGGCGACAGTTATTGTCGTGTTTGCGTGTCAAAATCTGCATCGAGTTTATTGAGAAGTTGAGTTTATCGAAACGTTTGTAAAGCAGAGACGTACCACAGAATCATATCATATAGTACCGCTGTTGTTTATTAAGTCACGTCTATAAAACACCAGTATCTTACATTGACATACATTTAAATAAATATTAAAATATAGAAAACGACGCGTGAGCGAAAAAGTTTGAAGAAGTTAAAAACAAACAAAAAAAATCCACGAAAGGTGTAGGGAGGAGACGGGCGCAGTGGGTGGAGGTGGTGCGCACATCCTCGGCAGCCCGATGCTGTTCGTCCCGTTCACGGTGCCCACCTTCCCCGCGACGCATCAGACATCCCACCCTGCCCATCAGACGCATCATCAGCAACTGGGTACCACGGTGCAGAATCCCGTGCAACAGCCGCCCCAGCTCAGCCAGTTGAGCCAACTCAATCAACTGAATCACCTGAATCATCAGGGCATCGTGTCAGCCACGACGAATCAACCAACAGTTCATAGTACCAGCTGTTCGCCTCAGCAGCAACAGCAACAACAGCAGCAGCAACAGCAGCAGCAACAAGCAACCACACCAAATAAGGTAACGTGGACAACAATTTAGTAAAAACAAAACGGAGAAAATTGCTTCAATTAAATTCTATGCACAAATCAGACATCTACAACATTTGATGCATCAATGACTCATCTACATCATTTGTGGGCTCTGATGGTGTGACGCGGCTTATGTGGGAGTCAACAAGGGTCGTAAATCCTAATGCCGAATCGATTGTGATTGACATCGTAGAATAGGAGAACCACAATGCTGAATTAATGGAATAATGGTCGTTTGGGTTAATAATGCGAACACTGGTTTACGCTGAATCTATTTACAATATTTACACTTGAGGTACCGTTGGTACAAGTTAAAATTAGAATTCGAAATTAACGGATATATTCGGAAGAAACAAAATAATAATATAATTCTAAGTTGACGCAGTCGTTAGAGAATGATTTGAGAAGAAATAGATAATTCCGAGAAAGTCTTGGAGACGAGTTACTAGTCGCAGTGATATTTCGAGAAAAATTTCGAAAATTGTCAATGGTCGGTGAGGAACTGATTTTTCTAAATTTTTCAAATGCCGGTTTCGGCAAAGCGATGGGGCGAAAGCGCTATAGCAGTTATATCATAACATACTACTGCACCCTGGGGATCGGGGTTCTACATTCGGCTAAACAATTGGCGAACCGACATTCAAATATTTGTTTGGATCGTTGCAAATAGATATTCAACGATTAACATGTCTATGATTCAATGATTTCTCTGATAAGTGCTTGTCCCCAAAAATTAGGATTGACATAGACAGTTCTGCTCTTCCACACGAATGTCATTTAAGTCCCATACATTTCCTATGTTCCGTTTTAAGAGTAGCAGAATTTGGGGAAGAGTAAAAAATCTTGAAAAAGTACATCGCAAGCACGGTCTTCGAACTTTCCAACGTCTTTGAAAAGTTTAGCACAAGTATTGTAGGAGTCTCCGAAGTCTCTCAAAAGTATGACTCAAGTATGAGACAAGTCTTTGGGTGTTTCAATGTTTGTGGAAAGTAAAACGAAAGTATGACAATGGTCTCGAAAGTTTCGAATGCCTCTGTAAAAGTATATGACAGGTATGACAACGACGCGATGATTGACTTAACGATTTCGTTCGCGACCGAGGAATCAAGCGAAAAACTTTCTCTCACGAACGATAGCCCAGTAGCAAAAGAATAAGACAACGACGAATGACTTCCCCATCGTGCCTTGCTATTTCGGCATCTTCGCTAGGTTTGTCGGAAGAAACCAACCCCTTTTCCTTTTGCCCCCATCCTTGCAGAGCAACCATACCGTACTCACCCTCTTCTTCGCGCCCGGAATAACACAGCGCGTTGACGTTTTCTCACACTCCTGTGATATTCCCGACCACTGGCATCCCCCATTTCATTTTTCTCGCCTCGTCTTGACTACGAAGATCGTGAGCGCGCCACGGCGTGGCTTTTATTATCCTGGCGTGGATTCAAGTCAATTTTCTTCAGCGAGCCATAACCCACCCGCGCGAAGGATGAAGAGTAAGAGAGAACGAACTGGAGTTAGCTCGTGACCGCGACTCGTGCTCAGAGAACTCGAAGATGGTGCCTCGGCGACGACGTGGTGGTGTGCCAGAAGCTAGACCACGCTCCCGTCTTAATTCTGAGATAGTCTGTTGCCAGACCGAGGTCCGAGGAGCGAACCGAACTATCCACTTCTTTACTGTGTGTATCGGTCTGTTTCGCTTCTATATATACATATTGTAGTTCGTCTTGAACCCCTCTTCGCCCATCCTAGTCGCTTTTCGTCGTCCTCGTGCTGGGCTTTGGCGCCGGCTCGTCCTAGCCAAAAACTTCACTCCAACATCCAGGAACACGGAACCTCGAGTTTGGTGTCGAAGCGTCTCGAACCTTTCGCTTGTGAAAAATTTGTCAATAAGATATTATAAAATTTTTCAAGTCTTTTCAATAGACCACTTGCTGTGGATTGGAGAATGGTACAAAAATAAAATACATTAATAAACTTAGTTCGCAAACTTGATCTACGCATATCAAATTCTTCGAGGATTTATTCAGGATGGTAATCGAATAACGAACCTGCTCAAAGGACCTTAAGTTTTCAACGAGATTATCTTTCTTTATAAACTTCCGCTTCTACGGAATAAAATTCTCCCTAGAATTAAGACACAAACAAAAGAGTCGTTGCTCTCATACTCGTCACGTTATTCACTAATAACAACCTCTCTTATTTCATCCCATATTTTTCCTCTGTCAGCCCCCGTATTTTCGTTGCTTATTCGGTCGCACGGATAACAAGAGTTAGTAAGAGAGGTACGAGAAAACACATAACATCGCGTGCAGCTCAGCCTCCGGCGTTACATCGCAGCGGCGTGTGGCTAATCGAAAATAGATTAACGACGTGACAGTGGAGAGAAACAAGCTCGCTTGCCGAGCTTGCGTTCCGCCTTTCGCTTTCACCGGTGAGCAAAGCTGAGCTGGTTTACGCTTTAGACCCTACCCTCAGCTCGTCGAGCACAGCGAGCCACGTCTGGAGCTCATAATTAGGAAATTGCACCTCCAGCCTGTGCCGAAGGCCACACAACCGGGTAAAACACGGGCCTGTGGAGCATCGCGAGACGAGCGAGGAATTCCCGTTGTGTCGGCGCCACGTTCCGTTGCTGTTCTGCTCTGCTGTACGTCGAGAAACTAAGTGGTAACCTCGCAAAGAGTTCGCGGTGATGTTCGTGGTACTCTGCAGTATGTGAGTATGAGAAAACGAGACAGCGAACTTGAACACGAGGTCGGCTTGATGTAGGAGCGGGTGGTTGCTGGTTGCACGGTAACCCCGCGGAGCAGGTTTCAACGGAAAGTGTGCAGTCGTGCAGTTACGATGTAGCGCGGGACGATGAGAAGAGTAGAGGGTGGAAGGAACGGATAGCAAGAGAGAAGGAGAAGGAGTTAGCGGGAAAGATCAAAGCGCGAGAGATGATTTCATTACGACACGCCACTCGTCTGCTCCGTTGAAATATCAAAAGAGTGCAGAGACCCCGTACAAGTATATGGCAGTCGCCGTTTGGGGTATATGGATAGAGTAGGGTAAGCGATACGATTGTTGGCCGCATACCGGTCATTGACAGTCCATATAGTGAATCGTATTACTTAGAGAAAGTAACAAGTATGACAAAGATTACATTTTGGTGTTGTTAAAGAGGTCAATACTTGACAGCACCGTTCATCTATGTGGAAGGCAAGCTATAGTAGTGCAAACTGGCCTTTTTCATAATACAGTATACAGTCCACAATACATAGATATTGACGACGCAAGGTGACGGGTAAACGAAGAAAGAAGAGATATAACGAGTGTGGTAAGGACCGCACCATATCATACAACCTACCTCTACCAACCCCGGCTCTTTTGCTTCTTATACCATCGTCTGTCTTTCATTTTTTTCCCCTTTTCTCAGCCTCATCTTTCCTGATTCTCGAGGGCTCCGCAACCATCATCGCCTCTACTTCGTCTTGGTTTCCCAGGGGTGAAGAGAAGGGAGGGAGAATATTATTAGCTCAAGCTGCTGCGTATTGTTGAAACAAACTCACGAAAAAAAGGAACAAAAATATATATATCACTGTGCAGAGAGCGACTGATGTGTATGAAGATATTCTTTTCGCCTTCATGCGATTCTGATGGATACGGCGTTTTTTTCCCCCGAGGGGAATCGGAGTTTCCGATTGTGCAGATTCATCCTCGGGTACTTCATTTCCCAACCCTACTAGTTATTATATGTACTTGCATGCAGAATTTCTAATGCACGTGCGCACCACCGTGACGAAGTCATTCTCGGTAAATGCCTCTATGTCTCGTGTCTCCGGATGCATATAGTCGTGAGCGAATGTATGCGCTTGTATAATACCGTTTTTTTTTTGTATTCTCGTATAGTTGCAACGTGATACGAACCTCGTCCGCGTCTCTAGCAACAAATATGTACACGTGTGTACTGAGAGTCATAGCACGGTATACCGAGCGGTATACTCGTTGCGTTTTCCTCTCAACCCTGCACGCCTCGGGGCTAACGGTCGACCTGGGACAGACAGGAGAGAGCACAGTGAGAGAGACGAAGAGCCCGTAATTAAAATGAGATTCGTAAAAACAGTGACGGGGCACGGGCGTAATGGATAGAACGCGCTCTCGGAACCATCATAAAATTTTTCAAATGAGTATCCCGGTACCTTGCTCTGTTCTTCGTCTCGCTCTCACGTACGTTCGTTGTTTCTCTTCTGTACTCCGAGCCAGCGCAAAACGGAAAAACAGGTGTAACAAAAAAATGTGCGAGCGAGATACAACGAAGGGACGAAGAGGGAGGAGGGATACGAACAGAAAAACTAAATAAAAAAAAGGAGAGACAGGGAATACTACCCCGAGGGCGGCGGAAGGTCGAGAGCCTCCTTTCACTCCGTCATTCCCATATCCCACTCTCTGGGAATACCTCCCCTGGACCCGAATACAAACATATAGGGTGGGGGGTCGTACACGCCAAGTAACAAATGTTGGACATTTACATTTAGCGGAAAGGGACGAGGGATGGTTATATGTAGGTATACATAGACCCTCGGTCTCTCGTCGCTACCCCGCTTTCGACGTTGCGGCTCTCTATACAGGTCGTACCATTATTCCCCCCACTCCACTCTCCCCATACGATTGTTTTTTCTCAATTTCCCGTAACTCTTTTACTCTTTCAGAGATCCTTCCAATATTATTTGGTCTATGGTAGACCCTTAGGAGATTTAGCAAGTATAAACTGTTTACAAGCCAATTTATTTTTCTCTCGCAAATATGCCCTCTCTTTATATTTCGTAAAATGCTGGTAAAACATTCGATTTTAACTCCAGGTGCCTCCATCTTCACATTCAAGATGAAAAACCCTATTTTTAGTTCATTATTATCAAACGCCTTTCTATTCAGCGAAATTAAAAAAATATTACAATTGTATCTGCTATGAACCTCCTTAAAAAATGGTATTCAAAATTTCACTATAAGCCGAGGGGGTGCCATCCAAAATGTCGAAATCCAAATAATCGAAGAACATAATGTCGAAAGTTCAAATCATCGAATGTACAAAATCATGATTAATGATATAATCGAAATTAAAAAAATCGACGGTATAAAATGTCGAAAAAAAACATCGAATTTTTAAAATGTGGAATTTCTTAAATAAATATTTTCAATATGTTTTTGTAATCATTTTTTGTACCAAAAGTCATCCAAAAGTTATTAAGTTAAAAAGAAAACGAAAGATTTAAATTACAAAGAAATAAAAAGGATTAGAATCAGAACTACTACGCGGCTGACTACGATAATTCCTCCCCATCACGATGTTTCCAATATTCGATATATTGGAATTAGATATTTTTCCCTTTCGACATTTGAAATTTCGATATTTTGGATTTCGACATATCAAATTTTGAAATTTCTGTTCTTCGATATTAATAATATTCGATGTTTCGATTTCGATATTTCGATTTTATTTTTCGGCATTACATTTTTCTACATTATGGTACGGACCCAAGCTGAGGAGATGATTACGACGGTATTATAGATAGCGTCTGTACATCCGAAAACTCTCCGTTGCCTCTTTCTGAGCGGAGGACAGATGCGAATGACCTCGGTGAATGCGGTAAACGTTGATCTACAGTGTCCACTCCTGTCGCTCACTCGTCTATAGTTTAGCATCTGCATGGTCCAGGACTAAACGGCTTGGCCGAAAAGTTTCGTTTGTCGTCAGACTGTGCTGTGTGTGTGGCGCGGTCGTGGTCTGATGGTGCGATCGTGGCCGACCAGGCTCGACCGTCACCACTGGCTCACGGCCGACCACGCTGAACCGTCACCATTGGTTCGCGGCCGACCACGCTCGGCCGTCACTCCTATGGCTTTTGCGCTATATACCGCTGGTATTCCGTCGCCCGCTTGCGTTACCGTAACCGACGACGCGCACCCTCGCCACGACTTTGACAAATTGTCCACTTAAAATTGGTTTCCCTCCTAGTAGGTACAGCCCACATTCTCTTTCCGCTGGTACTGCAATAAAGTCCTAATTCGTTTCCTGAGTCACTCGATGTCTTTCGAGGATTTTCGGAATACAGTTATTATTATTGTTATTATTATTATCAGATATATCTTTATCCTACTTAAATTCGGGAAATAATATAAAGCAGCACTGACGTATATAAGAGGAGGTGTATTTTCACTGTATAATGCAGGCCTGCTTATATATTTTCCTTCGTTACGGCTCTTCTAGTGCCTTATTCTTATTCCTATCCGGTGCTGAATTTTTTGGCAGAATATACCGAAAAACCGTGGTCACAACTATTAACTTCCGGCTTGGCTCGAGTCTTATTCGTGAGTTCAAAGATATCGATGGTATTTATATGTGTGGTGGATATAACAAAAATAGAAAATAAAAATGAATCAATAAGAACAAGTGGTTGCAATGTTCGGATTCGTTTCCTACAGCTCAGGGGAAGATATAGAACGAACAGTTCCGGACGAAAGGACGAACGTCCTCTGGCGTGCCGGATGGTCGGGATAATTTTGGAATTTCGTCGAGTCCACCGTGTTCTGGTGCGCGCTGGAGGTTAAAAAAAAAATAAAAAAATAAAAAAATACTGAGGCGCAACGGTTGCAAGAGCGAGGCGCAAGAGAAAACGGGAATGAAAGAGGCAACGAGGGAATGTAACGAAAAAAAAGGGCTAACGGAGAGGCCACCGGCGGTACAGTGGTGGTACCAGAGAGAAAAAGAAAAAAATAATTGGATGATGAGAGGAAAAAAGGACATGTGAGAGGGAGACGGAAAAAGAGACGAAGGGGGCGAAGTACCGGGTCAGAGGGGCGAACTTCCGGCTCGTTATGCACGAAACGCATTACTTTTATCTCGTGGACTGTACCGCCGAGAGTGGTGCCGAATTGCAATCAATTTTTTGCCACCCACACTGGTACCGTTTCTGCTACCGAGCATACACATTGAGGAAAAAGCAGAGAAGAAAAAGCGAAAGGAAGAATGAGAGAATGAATGAGAATATATTCCGCTGATGTTTGTGTTACTTTTGTAGAGTAATCAATGCAGTCGGTGGTCAGCTACCGCGAATTGTTCTATGATACGTATATCGAATGAAAGCAGATATAGAAGTAAATGCATCAATAACTGGAGAATAGCGATAACTTAAAGGGCTGCCCATTGCACGGTTTACCCTGATTCATGCGATCCAACTGTCGTTCCGGTCAGTTCAGTTCCTTTTGAATTCCGTTCTGTTCCAAAATGATCCGCGAATACGTACCCATCTCCTGTATGTTGAACGTTGAGTCCGGATGGTGAAGTGCTGGACAAGGGAGTGAACGTTATATAGCGGAGGAAAGATAGCCTCGCTTTCGTTCTCTTTGGTCATAGCAGTAGCAGCAACAGAACAGCACCAGTACGAAGGCCTCTCTCGCCGCTCGTTCGTTCGGCCTGGCTGGCTGGCGTTACCCCGTGCAACGAGATTTGCATCCCGGATCCGCGATTTGCATTTCAATTCCGCGAGACTTCGCCACCGCACTGCTGCCTCTATGTAACGCTAGCTGATGCTGCTGCGTTCCACTTGCTGCTGCTGTTGCTGCTTCTACTGCTGTCGACGTAGCAGTCGACGTCGCTGCCAAACGGCGGATACAAACATAAATACGATTTCAAGGGTCCCGACGACTCTGTACGAGCGCAACGACGACGACCACCACAAGTATAACCATCTACACGACCATCGCATCAGCATCGTTGGGACTCCTTTCGTCGACGACGCCCAGAACGAAACGACCACACTATGGGACAAAAACGAGACGAGGATCCCGCTGTGAACGTTCACGAAACCTTTATTATGCCAAGCAACTTCTCGACCGACAGACCAACCGACCCCGTCTCTTTCTCTCTCTCTCTCGTTTGCCCACCCCCTTTTTTCATTATCTTCCCTACTTCGCTATATACAACATTACCCTATTCTATATTCACTGCGTTAGAATATACGATATAGCGAATAATATAAGTCTTTCAGAAAATTGCAATGCACTTCCAGCAGTCGCTAGTTTGCCAAAAATGAATAAAATCCTGCAGAGTCCTTTTGGAGCGGCATTCATTATATATTCGAATAACATCATTTTTATTCGGTAAAATCGTTCTTAGGATACTATTCTAAAAATTAATTATTATTGAGGGTATCTGTGTCTTTTCGTAATTACTTCATTGTCCATAATATATACAGTTCTTAAATTCTTTATTCACAACATCAATTTGGTGTCAGCTTCCCCTATTAAATCAAAGCTGTCAACTGAGATTAATGAAATTTTGGCCAAAAGAAAAGCGTCATTCCCGGGATTGTAACAAGACGGAGGGAAAGACGCTTTCCTTTTTTCCAAAATCGCAATGATTTCTGAGAAATTACGGATCGAAAATATTCACTATCTCTCTCGCACTCGTTACTATACCGTTTCACCTTAAGACGACTAAGAGCTAATACGTTGAACTGGAAGGGATGAAACACTATAGAAAGACGTATATATGTAACGACCCCGTCTATATGTAGCTAGCCGCTTTAAAGCAAGCGACCTGGGGCACAATGTATCGTGCCTTGCAGAGTCGCTGAACATCAACAGCAACAACAACTGTAGCCACAAGCGAGCAGTAAAGTGATGCTCTCTTCGTGACGTGGCGATCGATAAGTGCAGAAGAGGCCCTTGGGCGTCGGGTTGGCCGATCGTGATCGTCAAAGGAGCCTCGTAATCGGTCATGAGCTGCGGACTCACGCACGTCCCGTTAACTATATTCAGGGTCGTTAACCCCATTGCTCTGCTCTGTTCTCTTCGCTGTAGGCTGCAACTAAAGGAACATCACTGCGTACAGATAAGCGATGAGAGTATAAACAAAAACGTTAAAAACAGCAGACCTTTCCTATCATCCCTCGACATTTTGTCCTTTTTTTTTTACCCTCGTCGTTAGAACAGTTTTCCAGATTTTTTAAAAAATTTCCAGTGCTTCAAATCAGTTGCAGATCGCGACTTGTCGTCATTTCATACGGGGTTGACCGCGACGTTCCAGGCTTCTTTCCATGAAGATTTCGACACTTAATTTTTTGGTTCCCCACCGCCTTGCACTTTTTCGACTCTACTTTCGCGTACAACGCTTTCGCCTAAATTTTCCCAGTGGAAAAAGAAAAAAGGTACGAACCGAGGAGAAGCGCTGTGGCCAGCGAGAGAAATAATGAGAGATACGAGGAAATAGAAGAAAAAAAAAACAAAAAATCGCGAGAGTTAAAGGGATGAGAGGAAGAAAAGAAAGTGTGCGGGAAATGGAGGAGAGCGAGGTTGGTGCATGGCAGAGCACGATACAGAGCTATATATATGAAAGGACCGGTAGATATATGGAAAGCGGAGGTAGGGTGCACGTGGAGAGAGGAAGCTTGCAAATGAGAGCTTTCGTAGTGGCAGTATTTCTTGCCGAGGTTTTTAATCCCACGGGTAACGCGATACCGGCGAGCATCCAGAGCTAGCGTGAGCCTGTGCTTTCTCTACCCCTTTCCCTACCCTTTTTACCTCACCCTCGGACCACGAGCTTGCGACCCTCCACCTCTCGTACACAGACACGCAAATACCAACTCTCTAAACGCACACTGATTACTAGCACACATGTAAAACTCACTGCCGACTGCAATACGCGAATCGCACTTGGCCACGAATAATATCCGCTTGTTACGAGAGCACCGAAGCATTCGCATTATGTTGCTTTAAGGTCGCAAAGTTAAAGTCCGTTGAGCCACT
>JABMBT010096993.1:0-10423 GCA_018906895.1 Odontocolon sp. PSUC_FEM 10030002
GCTCTAAAAAAAAAAAAAAAAACAAAAAAATACAGACCTTTTCAGATATAATTACGCGACGAATCCTTACCTAGCTCTGAACCTCGACGCGTGTCTGGAACGTCTGTAATCGGAATTGCTCGCAAAAGCTCCATCCAACGTCGAAGGTCTCTGTTCTTGAACCGAGGCTCGAAGTTTAGAAATCATCGATTTAAAAAATGCCGACGTTGATAATCCATTAAAATCACTGTTATTTGAAGAATTAGCTGTCGATTGACCGCTGCTGGTCGTGGCTCGATCTCCGTTGTCACTTAAAATATATTTATTTACATTTTTCATCAAATTCGTGGAGAGAGCGATATCGAAAATTTGCAGACTTACCTTCGATTCGAATCGCTGTTCGAGCTCAATTCCGAGAGTCGACGAAGAAGAAATTGATTCAATTCGTGGAGATTGTCAGCCGATTGACCGCCTGTAGAATTCGAATTGTCCAAATGACCGGATACACTTTGCTCCGCCGGAATTCCATTCGCGACAAGTTGAATAAAATCCGTCGCCGAAGTCGTTGTCATCTCCGTCTCCGATCTCGCTGAATTTCCATAAGCTCTGCCGATTAAATTGGTAATGATACTCGATATACTCGGCAATTGAACGTTACTCTCGGTGCACTGCGCCGCGGGCGTCGTTAAATTCGAATACGTGTGATCGTTCGTTGATGAGATGATTCGTTGAAAAAATTGAGATTCGCACGGCGATTCGGTCGGCGAATTGACTGTATTATCATTTACGTGGGAATCGCAAGGATTTTGTCTATTATTCTCGGAAGATGAAGTTCTCGCACGTTTAGCTTGATTCCCAGATGATTCCGCATCTCTTTCCCCGTTCGTTTCTGATTCGCCGTTTTCTCTCGCGTTCGATCTTCCGCTCGGCGATTCGCTCTCAGTCTCGCTGTTCTCTCTCTTGTAATTAGCCAAAAGTGCTTTCTTGTAATTTTTCGCCGATTCGTTGGACTGTGCGTAATCGAGGTGAACTCCGGAATTCACAGAGTTGGACGTCGATGGAATATCGTTCGTTGCGACGGAATCGTTCGTTTCGATCGTACTGGAACTCGCGGTTGGACGATTAACGTCGTTGTAACGTTTTTCAACGCGATCGGCGAGAGAAAATATTTGATCCTGTAGATCAGCTAATAATTTTCCAACCTCCCGACGCAAAGCCTTGACGCCTTCGGTGGATTGTGCCGAATCCAGATGATTTAGATTTGATCCCTGAGAGGTTGACGGTAAATCGGTTGTTCTGTTGGTGTTCGAACTCGTGCCCGGACGATTTTCCTCATTTTTCAGATTAACCGTGAGAGATCGCACCTTACGCGATTGAAGATCGAACCACAATTTTTGTACCTCCGGACGTCGATACGCACAGAGTGGATTATTTCGCAGAGAATCGGTCCAAGTGTCATTCGTAGCCGTGGAGGTCGACGGTCCGGGTATCCCAGACGGATCGATTCGGTTGTTTGAGCTCGTGCTCGTGCTCGCTAGATTTTCCGCATTGTAATTTCGTCTCTCGACGCGAACGGCCAGAGATCGCAGTTGATCTTGTAATTCCGCCCACATTTTCCTCGCTTCCCGTAGCCGGTAAATCTCTAATCGAGCTCTTATCAGTTCTTGTCTCGATCGTATAAAGGAAAATCTTAGATCTCCTCCGAGAAGAGGTCGCGGCCGTCGCGGTGTCCACCCTCGAAATCCGGCTTCCTCGGATCTCGTTGCTCGGGATGATCCCGAGACCTGTGGTTCTTGAACGTTGTTGTTGTCGTCGTCGTTGTCGTCGTCGTCGTCGTCGTCGTCGTCGTCGTCATCGTCGTCGTCGTCGTCGTCGTCGTCGTCGTCGAGAATATAGTTAATTGCGTTGTTCCGGTTTATTCGATTCAATAGGTATGTAGGTAACCGAGACCGGTTTATTCGATTTGATAGGTATGCAGGTAACCGAGATCGGTGAGGACCGTGAAAAATTTTCTCATTGACAGAGGGCGATCCATGAGCAACGAACGAGGAAGGTTGCGGACAGATTTCTTCGGCGATCGGCTGGGGTATCGTGACTGTGTCTGCCTCGTCTTCGGGAACTCGAGACGTTTCTTCGGTAGGTCGAGCCGCTGGACTCGACGTTTTCGTTGCAGAAGTCGACGCTACGTTCGAAGATCCAGTTGCTGCTGTTTTCGACTGAGACGCTGCGGCGGCTGCGGCGGCTTTCCGCCGATCTTCCTCCTCTCGCTTCCTGACTTGATTCTCTCGCAAGCTAGAAAACGGAAACAACGGTGGCTGCTCGTAGCGCGTCGAATTAGCGGAAACCGGAGACAGTTGATTTCTGTCGTTCCCCGAATACGCTTCCCCGTCGCTTTGTTCCTCAACTACCGTTCGTCGGGTATCCGTCGAGTTATCATTATTCGAGGAGGATTCTACTGTGTACCTGCTCGAGGAATCGAGAGGAATCCAACGACTGGTCCACCGTCGAGAATTCGAATTCGTACTCGTTCCAGCTTCGTCATTGTCACCCTCGTGATTCGAATCCGAATGGCTGTTTTCCTCGAGCAACCAATATCCCGTCTCCGACTGCTCTCCGCCGTTCTCATCGTCGGCATTGTTGTTGTTGTTGTTGTTGTTGTTGTTGTTGTTGTTGTTGTTGTTGTTGTTGTTGTTGTTGTTTTCATTATTATCGATTCTTTCGAGCTGCCTGGAGAGCGACCGAAGTTCCCGCCGAACTTCCCTACTCGGATCGTCATCCTCGTCGATCTCGTCCAGATCGTCCTCTTCTCGAATATTATCCCTCCTCATAACGGTAACCAAATCAGACAAATTGACAGCATTCTGCTCTCCGGTGTCATCCTCGTCATCGTCGTCGGCGTTGTCATCGACATCCTCAACGTTTTCTTCCTCGTCGTCTTCGGCGGTTCGCGTCGACGCGACGTTCTGACTCGAGGACATGATCAACGAATGTAAATAAGGACGAAGTCGCAACGATACCAAACTGTGTCTCAACAACGCTCCAACTGGGCAGCTTCTTCGAGATCCGGTATTCGTACCTCGCGACTCATAATTCGTAGCTCTGTCTTGCAAACGTTCGAGTTCTCTGATCCGACTCTGAATCGTCGTCGCGTTAGTCAAGGACGTCGTTCGACGTTGTTCCGGAATGGTATTGTTATCGTTACTTCCGGTGGTCGAATCTTGATGACCACGATTTACCGCACTGGTGATGCGTCGAAGACCTCCGCGTTGATCGGCGGGCCGCGGTTGACTCGGTTGAAACGCGGAATGGGACGAAACGGTGAAGCTGGAAGTCGTTGGCCACCGTTGCGATTGCGACGGTTGCTGTCCTGATTGCCCGTCGTCGCTGGATGACGAAGTGTTACCTGAAAAATATCGATAAAAATTGAAGAAAAATCCAAAAGTTCGGGAAGCATCGCGTAAAATATAGAATCGACGTGTACCATCCGGGACGTGATCGTTTTGGGACGACGAATTGCCCTCCGGTGGAACATCTCGAAGTACTCGACTATCGCCATTCCCGTTGTTTTGTTCCAATCGCCGTCTGTTCGGCCTGACGATACCGGTGCTTCCCGAGGAACTCGTTCCCCCAGGTGGATTATCGCGATTTTCAGTACGCGCGAGGGGACTCTGATTTTCTTCCATCTCTTTGAGTCGAGAGAGAGCCTCGTAATCTCTTTGCACTACACTCGCCCAGGTAAGAAATTCATCGCCGAGATTGTCGATTCTCGCGTTGGTATTTCGAAATTTAACTTCCAAATTGGCGAGATCCTCCATGTCCTCTTCGAGAGCGGCTCGCAGTCTCTGCCGACCATTGTCATCATCGGTCGACGGAGTTCCCAAGGCGGTCCAATGCGCTTGCAATCTTTGTTTCAATTTATCAACACCAGCTTCGTAAAATCTTCCATACGCTTCGGTGGCTTCGCGAAATTGCTCCAGAGCTCGCTCCATTTCCACGCGTTCGTCGTCTCTGGGCTGGGAGGTAGAGGCTGCGGTCGATGTCGACGCCGATGGAGACGCGGTCGCGAAACCCGAGCTGGAAGCGATCGGTTGTGGAATCGGACGCGGAGGAGGCGGCGGTGGCTGCGGCGAAGACCCTGCGTCGCTGTCGTCGCTCTCGTCCCTTTCCCTCGTCCAGTCCATCGTTGTTAACCCCGGTCTTATCAAATTCGCCGTTGGTCTCCGGGGTCGTTGATCGGGCGACGAATTGGACGAGGAAGGCGACGCGGGTGTCGCAAACGTGCTTGCGAATTCCGTCGTCGCTGTGATCCCGGACCCGGACGCCAGAGATCTCGACGCTTGCTGCTGCGTCGACGGCGTCGACGGCGTCGACGGAGCTTCAGCTTGAGACTGCAATGGGAAGGATTCGTCGTCACTCTCGTCGTCCACGTCCATCGGCGAGGTCGGCGACCGAATGTCGTCGATTCCACCCGCGACTTCGGGCTCGGTGTCATAAGACGCGACGAGAGTATTCCGTCGAACTTGTATCGTTACGCTCTGAGGAATCGGCGATTGAACGGTACGCGAAGTCGTACCGGATCTTGCATTTCTGAAACATTAAGTGGGACTTTGAAGAAAAGAAGAAAATAAAAAAAAAAAAAAAGGAAAAGAAAAATACCTGTGAATCGGAGGCGGGAGAAATTCATCCTCGCTCGTATCGTTGGTCGTCCGCCGTCTGTTATTCGCGTAATATCTTTCCCTGAACGCCCTGGCTCTGTCTCGATAATTATCTATAGGATATCGAAAATATCCCCCACCGATATCGGAATCCGGCGATCGCCACAAATGCTGAGGAGGCGCATGCCTATGATAGTAATGTCTGATGAAGCTAATCAACTGTACTTTTTCAACAATTCGTCTCATGTATAAACGTATTCTCACCGATATTGATTTCTGTATCTCTCCCCCGGTCCGCGATCCCATTGAGATTGCGAATACTTGGGTATATTACCGATACCGGTTATCAATTTCTTTCCCGACTTATCAAACGCCACGTATCTAAAAATTCAAGTAAAAAAAAAATAATGATAAAAACAAAGATAAAAATCGCGTATTCGGAAAAAAGTGAAAAAATGAAAGACAGACCTAACTTTTTCCTTGACGTTTCCCGTCGTTGTCATGGCGAAAGGTTCCGGAGCGCTCCAATCCCAAAAATGTATCTCATTGTAAGTTGCGATGACTAGTAATCTTTCGGAGGGATGAAAAGCAAGCGACGCTATAACAGTTTCGCTCTCTGTGTTCCAGATCTCGCTTCCACCCTGGCCAACAAAAACAATCGACGTTACTCGTCGTTCCAAGGATAATCAACGACAAAAACTTACACTGAGATCCCAAACGCGAACTTGTCCGCCCAAACAACCGGAAGCTAAAATATCGTTGGACCAAGGATGAAAAGCAATGCACCAGGGTGTCCGTGGATGTCCCGTCAACGTTCTGATATTCTTTCCGGTCGTGAGATCAGTCACGTATATATAATGATTTCCATGAGTGGAAGCGACTTTTGTTCTGAGAAAAAAAAAAAAAAAAAAAAATTGTATCAATTTTTCAAACTAAGATCAGGATCGATTTTTTTCGTTGATAACAGCACGAATTACGAACCCATCGGGACTGAATACCATTAGAAAAGTAGCTCGAGGAACTCCAGGTAAGTTGCATTTCTAGAAAAAAAGAAAAAAATGTGAAAAATTGATAAAGCGGAATGTAATTGATTTTTTTTTTGTTTTTAACGCACCAGTTCCTTGTGATCTTTGAGCACGAGATTCGTCTCGGCGATCGGCTCCAAATCTCTGGTACTCGCTTTGTTCGTCGTGCCGATACCAAAGTCCCGGAGCATCAAATTTCTCAGAATATTGTTGCAACGACCGCCGAGAATACTTTCTCTATACTTTTTCTTCGGTCTCGACGAGTCGCTGCGTTTCTCCGTTCCATTTTCCTAAACAGATAGATCCAACGTTACGAAAATCCTCAAAATATTTCAACCAAGAAAATAACAACAGTCGAGAAACATTTAGACCTGAAAATCATGACCTTGACAAAGAAAAAAGAATTGTATTTCTCATAAATCAATTTCGAATAAAACGAGTGAACAAACGAATTATGAAAACTCGACTGCAAAGCGTTCATGAAAAAAAAGAAGGGCGGGAGGGGGCGAGGGTTGGATAAGGGATGGTATTGTTGACTTGAAAAATCTATAACTCGAAACATCAAAGTTCGAAATAAAGAACGTTGACAGACTAAAACGATCGATCGTACGAAATACAATGGAACTGTAATTTTTTTGTATATAAAACAGCCGGTATAAAGAGAAAAACTTACCTCCATCTCGATCGTATTGCAAAAATCGAGAATCCTGCTTTACGCATCGAATTAAAAAACTCGACTTTTCGTGTATTCGTACACGTTCATCCTCGTCTTTATTGCGTCGAGCATTTTTGAGGATCGTTGACGAACGCGACACGATATATGTATTTTTTTTTATTATCTTTGGCTGACTAATATTTCCGGCTGCTATTGCTTACTGATGGTTGTCCACTTATATTTCCTGCCGACTGTTCATGGAGCAAAACTGCTGGGCACTGCTGGGTTCGTCTCGTAGTCGTCGTCGTCGAGGAGAAAAAAAAAAAAATTTCGCTCGTTTCTCGACTAATCGCGATCTAACTCAAGAATAAAGCGCAATCGAGAGGGATGGCGCTGCTTGTACCTCGTAACCCTCGTAACAACACGAACGCAACACTCTACCACACTCTACTATCAAATCTCAAAATCGACACGGACGGTTTCAATTTTTACTAACTGTTTTCGTTGGAATAGACGTATAAAAAGGAGGGAACTGATTAAATAGACACAAGTTTTGTAGTTACTTTTGTAAACACAAAAGTATAACTACAAAGTAAATAAAATAGCAAATACGATCCTCGCAATTACAACAGTATAACATACAGCCACCCTTTGAAGGACAGAATCCCGATAGAAATCCTTATCAATCCTTATCAACGATGAACCTTCCAAGACGCATTGTACAGGGTAAAACTGGTCGGTTCCCTGATTGCGTGACCCTTTGGCCCTTACCAGGTTGGGGGCTCGTGGAAGAATTCAAGAGGAAAGTGTTAAGCCACGAGACCCGCAACTGCGAAAGTAGCTTGTACACAAGAGCCATGTACGAGTATAGAAAGATACCGGAGCGCGTAGGGGAACTGTAATATATACAGATATAGAGAGAAGACGAGGAGAAACTGCAACAGGGAACGGAAAAGCACGAGAATCAAGACCTTTTGTGTGTTACCCCTGAGAGCCGGGGGTATTACCCGGGGCGAACCTTGTTCTTTGTTCTTTCTCTCCTCTCGAGAGCACGACGAACCGGCGTCTTTTAACAGTTTTTTGCCTTCGTCGAACGAGAGGCGCCGCGCGAACAAAATTTATATATCTTTCGATTGATAAGGAGAAAAAAGTCTTGTTCGTAAAGTTGAAGGTGAAAAAGTAAAGGTGTAAGTAAGCTACCTTGAACTTTTGTTTTCTTGACTTTTGCAGGGTGCCTCTATAGCCTATATTTCAATCATCTCAAATTTGATTTTTAGTACTGCGTGCGCGTTATGTTACATTCTTTCTTTTTTATTCATTTTAATTGCTTGTGCCAAATATATTGTACGTACTTAAAAAAACGTATAAAGATAGGTAGCTTTTCCGCTTTACTATATAATGATACGTTTATAAATTGAGAGACGACAAAGATGCAACGATGAGACGAATATACGGCTGTGCAACGCCTCGGGTTGTATGCTACTCCTTGTTCGTTCTACGACCTCTGCGTTATCGTCACATATATATATATACTAAACTACGGATTGTCAGACAGACGTTTGCTGTTCCGTTTGATTATTATCTGGCTCAAAATCAGCAGAATCTTTAGTTTTTCTTTTTCGACCTCCAATTGGTTGCAATTGACTCATCATCCTGAGATAACTCAAATATCGATATCTTCGAGTTTCCTCTTCCGTGATTTTATTGAGAAGCAAAGGTCCGCTTATCATCATTATTATCGCGCCCAGCGGTGCGAGAAATACAATAGCAACGACGGATATTCTAACGACGTCTATAGCTAATTCGACCCGTTCTGGATCATTTTCTTCCTTGGCTCGTTCGTAGGCCATTGGAGCAAGCGCTGCCTGAAATCGATAAATCGCACATCAATAAAAGAAAAACGACAAAAAAGACAGAATTTCCGATTTTTTATGATGACCTGAAGAGTCCCTTTTGGCAACCAAGCCAACGCAACGAATATTCGCTCTTTAAGGTCAAAATTCGTCCCGTACGTCGATAAAATGGCGGAAATACTTCGTGACTGAGAAACATGTAGATAAAATCGCGGTAAATAAGTGCAATAGGGATGAGATATATATATCTATATTGGTATCCTTACGAGTATTCCAATAAGGATGCACGACACGTAGAGACCGAATCTACGAGCGGACCAATAACCGATATCTATATCGGCACCTATAACACCGACGAGGATCGGTTGAGTAAAATGCCACATGACCAAAACTGCTTTTCTCAGTGGTTTCACCTGTTTAACGTTCAACAACGATCAGAGAGTGTGAAAAATGAAATTTTTAGTCGGGACTTGCATCGAAGTTAGGCGAAATAAGTCTCCATCCTGTGGTAGCGATAAAAGACATGGAGACAGTGGCGAGATAACCGCCTCCCGTAACAGCAATTTTCGATGCTCCTGTGGTGCACATCAAGGAACCCAAAATCAAGCTGCCGAGTCGATACCACGAGACATATTTCTGTGACCAATTTGTCGATGGCGATTTATCGATCGTAAATACGAAGAAGAAGAAGAAGAAGAAGAAGAAGAAGAAGAAGAAGATTTTTTCATGGTACGTTACAGCTTTCCGATGAGGAACGAATACGAAGAACGTTCCGAGAAGAAATCCAACTACAAGACCCAGAAGAAGATCGCGGAATCCTCCGGGAATATAGTTCCACCATTCGGTTCTTATCAAGTCTATCGATTGATTATCGATTGTCAGTGAGATTGATATGGAGAGGGTCGAAGGGAAAGGGATGGAATTTTACCGGTGGTGAAAACGAAGGAAAAGCAAATTGAGTAAATAGAAGCGATGTGAACGTCGTCGATCGATGCTGCAGTGCAAAGTAAAGTCGCTATTCCTTTATCCTCGCCGTATCCTTTATCGGCCAAGGCCAGGATGCAGTTGACCGTGACAACCGGTGACATACAGGCGACGATACTTCTGTAATGGGAAATATTTAGTATCGATTTTGTATACATCATCACTGTTTTCACTTACCCCGTAAGAAATGCCCAACTCCACGGATAATGAAGAATATAACGAGAAGAAATGCCAACTACGATCATCTCGATCGTGCACGGAACGAGAGCAAGTACGATTAAAAAAACCGGATGTTTTTTTAAAGCTGTCGTTGTTAATTGCAGACCGGCTCTCAACATGATGAAGGTAAGACAAAAATTTCGTATCTTGGAGGTTGGTAAAACGCCAATTTTTTCATGAATATCGTAGATGCCGGTATTGCGAAAAATAATACCGGCTAGTAACATACCGAATACAGGTGGCAAATTTAAGTAGGGTACAAACGCTAGAGCCCAACCGAGCGAGTACGAAGCGATTACGAGAAAGAATAGACCGAAGATGGGACCATCGGGTAACATTGCATCACCGATGACAAAGTACAGGCTCGACCAAGTCATCGAGATCAAAGTGATGCTAGATGCGAGCCAAAAGATGCTGGACCACGTGATACGTTGGCTCAGACAACTCGAGATTGGCTCGTTCACCGATATATCTCGTAACTTGTTATTGCAACAGGTCGTTTCGCAGCAGTAATTCGAGTCTCGTTCCTCTTCGTTATCCGCTTCCTCTTCGTTTGCCTCCGATCTTGTGTTTTCGTCAATTTCCAAGGATGACCTCAATGGGGATCACGATAATGTACAAATTTCGACATTTTTTACTTTAGTTTCGTTTACTTGTGCTTTCATTTTCGTTAAAAGATTTCTTTTATAAGAACAATTAGGTATATAGGTACTGTATAGGTTCGTCTTTAGATCGATTTGTTGCCTCGGGCTGTCGTTGGTCCACAGCTGCGCTTGATCTGTTACCCATATTTATTTAAACTTTTTTAAGAAAAAAAGAGAGCTGTCGTCACGTGTTGACGTGTGTGGGGGGTGTGTCGTTATTTTGTTTCATTGACGTGAGTGTTTTTTTTTTCGATGTTTTTCACAGCATTCGTTTGGATTTTCGGAAAACCTCTATTGTATTCGTAATCAGAGTTTTCGTACGATTTTGAATTTAAAAAAAATTTAATCGGTATACCGTTCATTTCGCTCGTCCCTTGGCGTTTCAGCCCTTTTTCAAAGCGTGGGGGAG
>JABMBT010097104.1:0-10416 GCA_018906895.1 Odontocolon sp. PSUC_FEM 10030002
TACAGTAACTATAAAATAATTTCCCTAACGACAAAATAGTTGCTGTAATTACAAAAATAATTGAACGGACTAAAAATGTATAGTTGTCACTTCATAGTTGTCATTACAACCACAATTTTTCTGATTGTGACAGCCCCATCTTTGTACCCGATCTTGCCCCGCATTTTATTTTTTTTTTTTTTGGCCAACCATATTATTTTCAGACAATTTTTCTGTACATTTTTGTACAATTATCATACTAATGAAATAGATTTATTTTATAGTACAACGAAAGCCATAGCAGTATGAAAACACCCTAACAGCATTAATCTCGAGCATTCAGAAAAGAAAATAATAAAATCAATATTTTTCATTCAAATTTTTGTGGTTCACCCTGATCTATCGCAATTCTCAATAACTTAGTAACTGCATATTTTGCCGAGGCTCGTGCGGAATCATCCCCTCGTTGTACCAATTTTCCCCTATGAGACATTTCCATACGATTGTTCCGTAAAATTTCACGATTGCGCTATACGAAATCCCCTCAATCTCTTTCCTTTTTTATCCCTTTTATTTTTCTCTCTGTACCAAATTCATCACACAAAATTGTCATTTGTCGCGCCAGTCGATTTGATAGGTCGTTATGGAACAGGGGAGTGTACCGTTGAAAATCGAGACATTCTTGGACTGATTTTTCCAAGCCAGTCACACATTCCCGAAAAGTTTGCTGAGAGCGAAGTAGGAGCGAGCTAATTTATTGAACGAACAGCTGCAAACGAACGCGTAGGTATAAAGACCCCGCGTTGTAACATCTATATCACACTGGCTGGCTTGGACACCGCTGACTTCTCTGAAATAAGATTACGCTTGTCGAGGGAGAGAAAAGTCGAGAGACCGTGAGAGAAAGAAAAGCGAAAGAAACAGAAAGTAAAAAAGGCCAATAGGAAATGCCTAAAGGCCGAAGAAAGGAGACCCCACAGATTGTCAGCGTTTGAAACACACGTGGGAGTCCTTCGAAACTTGTGGCATCGAAAAATAGTTGGCCAGTATAGTGAACTATCGAGTTTCTCAAACACGTAAGTCTGACATGCATAGAATTTTCGTATCTAACTATAACTCTCTAATTATCCGAGTCCGGTGATTTTAATGTAACATGCGGAAGATGCGTAATTTCCGTCACGTATTTCCAGCGGAAACAACGAACTGAATGACAAATATGTTATCCAGCGGCTCGATCGTGCTAGTTCGGTTGTCCGTTTATCGTTTTACCTTCTGTTTCATTCCGACTGTTTCACTTCTACCTTTTGTTCAATTTTGATTTGAACTTATCCTTATCTGATATTTAGCGTTCGATCTGACTCGAAGAAAGACAGAAGAAGAATGTTTTTAATCATCTGATTTCGTGGGTCTTAGCAGGTGGGTTAGACAAAAGAAATATTTTAAATCCTGGTCCGACGAAGATGCCATCATAAAAGTGCTATGTAGATTTGTATAAATTCCAATGCGATAAGATAAACAGGGAGGGCAAGGAAAGGTTGTCCAATTATGAGTTAGATTGACAGGTGAGACAATAGTTTCCAGTTTTCATCCCCCCTGGTGTATGTAAATGTCGAACCTTTTAAAATCCGTCAAAACTACCGATACTTCATTTTCACGAATATCCTTTATCTTATCCTTTATCTTTATAGAAATAGGAACCTTTACTGCGTGTCGTCACAGCAGGATCCTTTTATGGACGTCAAATCGTTTCTTGAACTACCTGAACCTTTACCGCCACGAAACAAAGAGGCGTTAATTATACTCGAAAAAATAACAATGATATTTTATATTATAAAAGCAAGCATTTTTATGCAACTATGAGCACAATAGACATTTTATGAGGACGCTATTGAACGTTCAAACAAAAAAATACCTGGAATTTTAGAAGCCATTGGTTATTTTTATTTTACTTTTTTATTAAAGCCTTCGGCATCTTTTGTACTCACTCACTTATTTATTTATTTATCTGCAAAAAAGTTCTACAGAACATCATCGAGTAGTGGGACAAAAAATTAATGAGCAAGATGATTGTTGGGTGGGAGAAGAATGCGTGCAGACCAATTCGTTACATCGGAGTATATCATTCTGATCATAGATAAAAGCAATGTGATACTGATCCAATTACGAGAGATGATTAGATTTCGAGGGGTACGATCCGGTCCTCTTTTACCGCATGAGAGAATCCTTACCTGACTCGTGGCTTCTTCGGACCTCTTCACCTATACATCCAAAATAACCACGTGGGTGCTTCCATGTAGAACCCTACAAGAAATCCCACCGGACTACGGACACCCGTCAGTTTGACGAAAATTGAACGGGTGTCCCCTCGTCGTGACGAGAGATAATAGGTAGATTTCTAGGGAGGACTGACGACTGGTTAAAAAAAAATAATAAAAAAGGAATGAAAGAAGGAAATTTATGAAAGAACGACTAATTTAAGGTGGATATTTCAGTTCGAAAAGCACGAAAGAAAAATTACGAATTTAAAGAGTTGTAGCTACTGCTGAAGATAGCCGTTATCTTATGGATATAGGGACATTGCTGGTAAATCTTGGACGAGGGATGAGAAGGTACCAGGCGGTATGATAGAGGTAAAAAAGAAAAAAGAAGGCAGACGGTCCCACGATATTTAAAGTTCGCTTTCGTTGGGTTATTTGCCCAGAGACCCTTTCCCATAAAATAATCTTTCCAAGATATGTATGGAAGTATACGTTCCATCTACTAACACTTAAACATTCGGTAGTATACGTAAACTTATCGTCGACTAACTCAGGCATAGTCGCACTCGAAACGCATATCGCTTTAAAGATTAGACGAGACTCTCGATATTATACCGAAGAAACTTGACAGAAAAAAAGACACAATTCTAACGAGTCGTTTTCGTCTTCGCAGTGATCGTTAGAATCTCGAGTTTGCACAGGTGAAACATTAGTTAGTAAAGATATTTTTACGCTACACGTTATTTGATGATATTATACTTTTTTTCACAAAAGAGTATAAGTAGAACCGGTCTTACATTTCAAAGTTGCTTGATTAACCAAACTGAAGATTTTATATAGAAAAAAAACTTTACGAGCCTAAGGCAAAAAACTCCTACGAATCGAAATTAGTATCGAAATTATCTGTTCTATTCAACGCAAGAATGAAAGATTGCACAGGTGATGAAAATATTGTATATTCGTTAGTTCATATTCTTACGATTTTTTTTTGTGGTTGCTTTCTAGAAAAATTTCCATGTTTTTTCATGACAAAGGAGTACAATTAATTCTGGAATACATCTCATCCCTTTATTGACTCTTGAACCGCATTCCGCATTTATCAAGCCACTTCTGAGACGCAAGTTTCTTCTCATTTCCATTTCTACTGCTATCCATATTCCACAAGCGAGTTTACTATGCAACGCCGATATATGTATCCCTTCTTTTATCGATCTTGGATTTTACCATAACAAAAACAGCCACTGTGACCAATCTCTCGCAAAGTGCTTTGTATTTCCCTGTTTTGGAAAATGTATCGAAAATGGGGTTCGACCTCTTCAACTGCCTCCCGAATAGTCTGACAGTTGCACTATTTGTGTAACCTTTCAAACCATACGAATTTTCCGCTTTTCTCATCCCAGAAGAGTCGTGAGCGAAAGAGACAAAAAGAAGAAACGAATGAGTGGAAAGTCATTCCGTTCAAAATTCATTACTCCGTAGCTGCGAACGGACTCGAAACATCGACGAGGAACAATTTACGGGACATTCACGAGAAATGGTCGAGGGGCTTTTCTGGTGTTGTGGAATTTACCCTACCCGACTTTTCCGAATTTAGGAGGGGTTAAAACCATTCTCGTCACGCCCTGCGGTAGCAGCGTGTCGACTCCTTCACAGGGATGCTGCGAAGGCTTTTGCTCTGCGGGAGATGGAACCAGAAAAACTTTCGAAATTACGAGAATAAGAAGAGTGTCAAGTGTTGTATTCCTTCTTGTCTGTTGCTAACCACGCGGAGAAAATAACGAGACGACAGATGCATCTAAAACTCCACATGAGGGAAAGATTGCTTTGTTTTTTTTCTTCTTAAAGTTATCTTCTGTACATCTTTTTTTATTTCTGAAGTCGACGCAATTTCATGTAAGAAAAGACCTAAAGCATCATATTCCAAATGTTACCCTTAATAAGAGTTCTATTGGCCATTCTCTTTCGGCAAAGTTAAAGACTAGTCGTGGATAAAGTTCAAATGAATAATCATTGATTACCATGTGTTATCTTTGACAGATCAGTATCGACAGCAAGAATTTTTACCATGAAGATGTATACTAAGGAATTTAATCTTAAATAAATATATGCGCTGAAAAAGCGACTATGTACATTTTATTTTAAGACTGGAGCAAGACAAAAGTTTGTTGATCAAGGAAACAGAGGTGTCGAAGTGGAAACGAGAGTCAGACTGAGAGTTTCAGGTGAATGCACCTGCTCGATGTAATCTCGAGTGTTCCATGTCGCGACAGTACGCTCTTTTCCATTTCTTTCATTCTGTATCTTGAATGCTTGCCGGAGTGCAGTCGAGTGTGCACTTTTCTTGATTCCAGCCTTAGCTCGGTAAGCACAGCGCATACAATAAGAAATAAGAAATAGGTTAGTCTGTTCGTTTCAACTGCAGAATCTCTAGAAGATATTGTGGTGAGCCGATCAGCTTCACCATACAGACACGGTCACGAGAGTGCAAAACGGGAGAGAACGCTCGTAATAATAATCGACGAGCAGGTATTGTAGTAAATTCTAAACTGCAACAACAATAGGCAGTGAAACTCGGTGCAATCTTGTGTAACATCGAGTAACAATGGCTGACGACCGCTGTACTCGTGCGACGATGCATTTGCACTTTTTCTTCGATGTTTTCACACCACAGAAACTTCCATGTGTAATAATTCCAGACGATAACAAATTTATTGCTTTGTAAGTCAGAGAAAATTCTCTGCCTCTCATTCCACGAGCTTGATTTCATTTTGGTAGAGTTTTGGCCAATGCGTCATGTACAAATAATTAAATTGTCGTAACATTTCCATCTGCAGATATAAACCATGATGATCATCCTTGGAAATTGGGAGAACGGAACCTTTTAACAATATTCGATCTGACCTAGAAAACTCAAATAGCTGGTACAATGACAGTTAGGCAAATAATTGTACGAAGAGAGAGTTTCGTAAGCAACCACTTTCTTCAGTAATGCCAATCATGGACCAATGCAGGCAAAACCGCTAACGTTATTTGATTATTATATCGCTTGAACAATGCTTTATTCATACGGAAATTTGGAAGTTTGTACAACAAAGGTAAGGGAAGCAAAGGGATTCACCAGAGATTCATCGTAAGTTCTGGGAACGCAGAAGCGGCAGTCGACAGCAACTCGTCATTCGCTGTCCCTCTCGAATTTCTCCCGCTTCGCGACGCTTTTCTGCCACTGCTGTAGTATCATATCGATTCTCGGAACCAGACCCCCTTTTCCGTATGCCTTCTGCAGACATTGGACCACTCTACCAACAAAGACCGAGAACAACTGCAGCTTCAATCTCACTTACATCATGTTCAACGCCTGACACGAAGTCACCAATGTCTACCTGTTTTAATAAAATACAATTCAACGTCCCTTTTTCGTAATTTCTAAGAATTCACATTCGAGCATCCGGATCACTCCGTATATGTGAAGACAAGAAGGGCATTCACGACACTTAAAAGTCATGTTTCTTTTTTACATCGAAAAAAATAAAAAATAAAATTTATTTGGTACACGTGGAAAAAGGGCGTTCACGTCGTCTCGAAACTTTCCCGATGTGCTTCGGCGCTCCAGGATTAAAGTGCGACCTAGCTCAACCCTCGCGAGGGCGAATCAGCGCACGAGCTGTCGTGCAGCCCGCGGCCGGGAGAACGACCTTCGAGCTTCGACCGAGAAAAAGGGGAGCGGCCGCTCGCGGCTTCGGGAAAGTTGGGCCACTGGCCCTACAAAGAGCCAGCGAGCCAGAATAAGGGTGAGTAAGGGCGGGAACGCGAGGGCGAAGAATCATTTCGAGGACGAGGAGAGGGAAAAAGATAGAAGTCGTCTTCCGTACACGCGCCGCGAAGAGAACCGCGTGCGGCATCTCCAGGGGATAAAGGTATGGGGATGTCTGTCTCCATGGTGATGCCGCATCGAGCGGCGGCGATTCCCTCGCGCGTTCCTTCCATCCCTCGTTCCTACCCTTCGTTCCTATATACGTTCGTGAGTTTCGCGTTTGCTCGCTAGCGTTCACGCGCAACACGAGGCACATGCAAGGGCGGGAAAATGTCCAGGTCCTCGCCCTCGATCAACCTCGAGGACAAGGACAGCAACGCGAAGGGACGCGGAAACCAAGCGCCACGAGCCACGAGCATCGAGCCACCACCCTGTAAACGCAAACGGCAAGCCCGGGTTAGCCCGGTGACATCGTTCACCACCCCCCTCCCCCCTTTCTCCCCCACCGTGAATCCCGAAAACCTTTAAAGACAGAGCGAAGGCTCTTTGTGCCCTCTTTAATGAGAAAAGGAAGTCGATTTTCAGTATGGAAGTAAAAATATGATGATGATGATGATGATGATGATGACGAGCGAGTACAGAATTTTTAAGACAACTTTTATTAAATCCCCGGCGGTAAGGGGCGAATATGGTAAACCTTGATCATTTCTGACGGTCTAGGTACTTTAATTTCTTTTTATATTCTTTTGATCAAAATTCTTTATTTCATTTTGTCTATCTTCTTTCTGTCTTTTAAATTGAACGGAGTCCTCGAGATCCTCGGGAGAACCGGCAAGAGGGGTCCATATAAATTAGGCACGTTGGGATATGTCATTTTAATTAGTGGAATGGTATTCGGTTTATTGGCAGAGGCTATTCGATGACTCACGATCCAGTAACGAACGACCGCATCCATGATTCCTTCTGCTGTTCACTCTTTCTTTCTTTCTTTCTTTTTTCCTCCCTTTCTTTCCTCTTGCAAGACCACTTGTGTGCCTCGTGTGTTTGTACATATGTGCCCTGGCATACACCCATGTCTTGTCGACCTATTAATTAGTATCGACTGGTGCCAAAGTGTGGATCAATCTCCTCCAACTAAATGCGTGTGCGTTCGTCTGGCTTTTCGTCAAGCCACGTGTCCAATACGAGAAACAAAGTAAACGTTACGAAATTACTGTTTAATGTGAAATTTTATAGCTTGTATATAAACTTAAAAAGTCATTAAATTAATCGGTACATGGGATAATAATTCAGAGGTTTGTATTCGTATCAAAATTATGTTATAATTAAAAACTGATTAATGCATAGAAAATAAGTGTCATTAATCATTAGTCGTTGTATTTGCGCGAAAGAGAAGCGAACTTACTAAATACAGACAGCAAGTATCGTTTTCGCAGATATATCGTGGACCATACGTTTTGTATACATAGGATAGTTTTATATACTATATATATTTAGTATATGTAACGCGGCACGTGTCGAGAGCACCTGTCGTTTGGTAAGTTCGCGCGAGTGTCGAGCGACGACGAGAGATGCCTGAATATCAAGAGCGAGGAGGGGTAGAGATGAAAAACGAGAACGACGAAAGAATGAAACCCAAAGAACATCAACCGCTCTCGAATTCTCAACCATTCATTCACGATTCTTTTTCGTCGTCTTGTTCGGCTCATCGGATCTCGTAAACGACTAATAACAATAATTATAACCATCCGCGAGGGACGCTTGACGAGCTCACGGATATTCGTGAGATAATTAGTCAGACTTAAGGCTGCGAACAGAGATCAAGTCAAAAAGAAGAAGCGAAAGAAAAAGAAGAAGAAGAGTGTCGTCGTTGAGTATCTTCTTCAAGGGAGGCGGTCTTCACAAAGTTTTCAACGAAGCCCCCCACGTGTCAATAGAGAGCTCAGCACCGAAAAAAATAAAAACTCTTTTGGCCTCACAAACCCGTCGAATCATTTTTTAATACATGTTGAAATGTAAAAACAGAGTTTGCTGGTTCGCGTCGTGCGTTAGACCCCGTTAGAGCGATGAATGAGAACGCGTCCCAGATACGTGTGGGAGTCGTTATGCTCGACACGGCGACAGAGCACGAACAGTGTAGGGTCGAGAAAAAAAGACCATATACACCTTATAGTGGAGGTAGATCGTACACCTTATAGTCAAGGTAGATATAGTAAAAGTATGATCCGGAGAACGGCTCTCATCCGCGTCGAGGAATTTTACGACGATTCTATGGGTTCCCTGACGAGGCTAGAACTTCCTGACGCAACTTTCAAGGAGCACGAAGGATAGAGCATTACATTCGTGTGTATCAGAGTGAGAGAACTCGGAACAGAATTGGAGCAAGAGAAATTCGGCTGTAACCTAATGTCACTATCCACGGGAATACACCTTGCGAATAAAAAAGAGCCATGATTTTGAAAATTGCAAGGTCTTTGCAGACGTCTAAGAAAAATAGAAATAAATTGAGCAGACAGGAAGGATATTGCTGTGTTATTACTACTCGAACACACCGGGGCATTGCACTTTTCGAATCTCCGTCTACAAAATTCTTGGACTCTGCCATTTGATGTTCCTGGAAAGACATTAGACGCCCAATTCTAAACCGCATTCATCATCTGCGTGCGGTTTTCGAGGAGTTTTGTTGTGCCTCGTTAATTTTCGACATTTTGCCACAAGGTGCACTTGAAACGATTGGTTTCGTTGTTCACGGCGAATTACATTTTTTCTTTCCTTTTATATTTCCAACACGTCAAAATTTTTGTATTCTTATTTTCATCGTATCTTTCCTGTTCCACTATCGAACTTGTTTGCAGTCTGGTTTAAAAAAAAAATGTTCAAGCGTCAGAACGGTGAGAGACGTGAAACGTACGTCAAACTCTGTATTTTTTCTGTTGGTTTGTCAAGACCGGATGGACATATAAAAAAAAATGTGGTGAAGGCAAAGTGCAATGGAGGGTACCGATAAAAATGATACTGTCACATCGTCCGAGGAATATATCTACAAATCCCGGAGGTGCATACAGTTTGCTCGAGGTGTTCTGGTTGTATCCCAAGATTTCTCGTATTCCTTATCTTTGTTTGACGTTCCACCTCCTTATTTCTTTGATATACGCGAACTCGGCACCTCTTTCGCCTTCACCTTCACCTTCACTCTGGATCTATCTCGTTTTCTATATACCTGCAACCATTTCGAGAACTCTGCGAAGGTTAACGCCGGGTTCCAGCACTTCGAGGTCATCTAAGCCTGGCCTCGCAGGTAGACGACTCAGGAATAATAAAAAAAGGACCGTCGACGCTCGAGATAGAAAGGAATAGGTAGGCATATAGAGAATGAACTACCTGGCTATGTATACGAGAGCGGTATTAGCAAAGACCTCGATGAGGTCCGCAGGGATTGATGTAAAGTGTGTAACCTGTACTTTATAAATCGCTCAAACAGAAATTTGGATTTTTTATGAATATTTTTTTTTATGTTTTGAACCATTCTGAATATCGTGACATGAAAATCTCAATCAAATGAAAATAACAATTTCACCGAATCTTCATCGTCGACTGTGATTTCTTAAATTTTAATTCTATGCAGCGTGGAGAGGGAATACAGACAAATAACCGAGATAAGCCGGGAGAACTAGCCAAAAGCCAGATCTTACGACAGCACGAGAGTAAAATAATTATCTAGGGGCGTGTGTGCGTTTTCCATCCTGGCATTCACCATCCTATTGAGAAAAGACGTAAACTACCGCCCGCGGTGACTCGTTATTAGCATATTATTACAAGCGCTCGGGAAACTTGTACAGAAATGAATATCCTCTTTACACAGAGAGGAAACACATACAAGTTACGATTCTGTGTGTGCACATCCGTTTTCTGTCTGCCGATACATCTATACATAAAATTATGTGTGTATGAGATGCGGCGGATAGAGTCGTAGAATTCAGGTTTCGTTGATACTGTCACTGATGGATCGATAAACTTTGAGCATTACGGGATTCGCTATCGGTATTCCTCTCGCACACTGACGCATCTTACGATCGCCTCGGCTCTGTCTCCCACTTTTGACTCTTCTCATAGTCGTCGCGACACCGTAGTACGAGAAAGAAATGTTTAAAGAATCTTGACTCGTGGTGTCTTGACCCGATTTTCATCCAAATGACACGGAGAGAATTTTATGTTATTTTTTCAATTTCTGACATAGTAATTTTTTCGTACAAAATATCGTAACGGTGGACCTGCATTCATTTACACTGAGAGAAAAAATTACTTTTGGCATGAAATCATTTGATAGCCCTAAAAAAAAGGGCAATTTTACTATCGACAAAACATTATTTCTTCGAATGGAACAAATTTATTGTGAAGCCAATATATTATTTCTTTGGAGAATAAATT
>JABMBT010097215.1:0-10414 GCA_018906895.1 Odontocolon sp. PSUC_FEM 10030002
ATTTTTTCCAAATTTTTTCGGAATTAGTCAAACGGGTCCAAGCATCGGCAATAGCAATAACAATTTGAGAATCTTCAACCAAAATCTGCATTGCAATTCAGTGAGGTAAAGCCAAGCTAAAGTTTCTCAATACTGTCATTCACATCTCTTTAATTTCTCAAACCTGTCGATATTCACTAAACGAACTTTCAGGGAAGCTGTATGTCTCTGTAACTCAGAGTGTTTTACCAACCAATACTAATGTTTTAGCTCGAGACGTTTATATCGATTGGTAAGGTCGGAGAATTTTGCAGCATTAGCAAGTCTGGGCTGCCAATTCAACAGCATCACACGGTATTGAATAATGAATTAGTCCTCGGATGAACTGGTTAATGAGTCTGCTAGACTCGGCCCCGAATGACCGTACATCCGGTGAACGAGTGTACTGTTGCAGGTCTTGCTAACTCTCTTCGTGCCCGGTGGCAACGATTTTCCGAGGTAGAGTTGGCTCGTTGTCCAGTATCCGGACGGATGAATTCAACACGCCACTATGTTCTCTACTCCTCGCACGTCGCCGTCAACGACACCAACGACGACTCGTGGTTCTCCGGTAGCCAACGTATCATCGTTACGTCCGCTCATTATTCAAACTTAACGCGTACGATTTATCGCAGTTTTACATCGGAGAGGATGTGAGTCGCATACTGACCATCCGTTCTATGGTCGAGCTACCAGGACTATGAGAGACAACGACCAGTACCGTCACCAACAACAGCGCAACGTCATGCGTTATTCACTCTTTCATATTGAAATTTTGCGAGACACGCCACCACATTGACATAGTAGCGTGAAAATAAAAAGTCATTATTCAAAGGTCTTTGGTAGTTTTTCAACGCGTCTATTCAAAGACACGTGGCAAAATTTTCCTCCGCTTCAGAATTAAACAGCTAACTTATTTCGAGGCAGAAATCAATCATGATAAATGTTGAAACGATTTTATAAATATCTAGTGAATTATTCGATATATTCTTATAATCAATATCTGAAAGTATGTGATAAAACGCATATTATCATAACAACAATGTTGATTATAGATGAGTATGATATGACATTCTTGAAAGATTATATAGGAACGAAGTGTACACACTCTGTCTTCGGAATCCCACTGTCAATATTTGCCTCCAAATATTATTCCAATCTCACTTTATTTCCCTAGGGGTCTCGCTGGTGCGTTTATAAACGGCTGTGCGCCATTACGCGTGTATTTTTCTCATTCTTTCTCTCCTTCTCGTAATACTTACAAGAAAAACTGCCGAACGTTTTAAACGAGCTTCGGAAAGCTCATCGGATGGGAATTCGTTTCTTCCGCACGCTTCCGTGAACGAGAAAAGTATCCGGGTGCACACAGTTTTCTGAGCTTCACGCCGTTTCGTTCCATGTTTGAGACTTACGTTTGCGTGGTCGCTCACGTCCATCGAGATTTTTAAAACCGTGTCCGGTTTCAAATATCTTTCCAATCGTATAGAAGCTTGAGGATTACTTTCGCCCGGTTCATCGGGTTGTCCAACTTTTCCCTCTGCGAACCAACCGGACTTAGACACGATGATGATCCTTCGCCGCGTGTCAGCTATTTCTTGCCTCCACGTCGTGCTGACACATCGCTGTCGCACCTTCTCGACACGCTGGACGTCCTCTAGCACGTTCACGATGATGACGGGGCCTTTGCGTCGTGGAAGCGTCGCACATAATATAGTACAGTACTGTACTACAGTAAAGTTTAGTATACCTGGTGATGCCTCGAATAATGCACAGGGATGAACAATGACGTGCGGTGATGTATGTGGGTTACGGGTCGAGCAGCTGTTGGCCCCTCGACAACTGGTTCTCCTCACACTCCCGTGGTCGCTCACAATGTCACAATGACGTGTGAGCACTTGTGACAGGATCGTGTGGGGGTACTACACAGCGTACTCTCACTCGGTCTCTAGCACCACCAGTGGAGTTTGTATTACAAGCGCTTGGCTGCACGCAAGGGTGATGATGGCCGTGGTAGCAGTGCGACTCTTGACGCTTTCCGGGCGTACAATGTTAACCGCATGAGTATTTCCAAAATAGGTACTTTAGATAATGGTCCAATTGATAAGACATCGTTTTAATTATTTTTATATAATTGATTACATTTGCTATTACACATCTTTTAAATTTAATCGCAGTTACTTGAGTAAAACTTTAAAGAATGGAAGAGACCGCATGAAGACAATGATGGTCTTTCAAGTTTTCTCGTTGATCCACTCTTGAGGTTTTTAGGGTATAATTCCCTGACTTGGCAAATTCGTCATAAACATTTCTGAAGGTTCATTCAGTGGATCGAGTCTAGTATTTGCTGCTCAATGTATAAATCCTTACTTTGTAAATCCCTAACAATCTTCCTCCTCGAGTGTTGCACAGAGGTGCGGTTTGTGCTTTAGACCATACTGGTTTCAGCTCCTGGCTGCTGCAGGGTCCCATTTGCCGGGCGGGGCTATCGAGTCTGGATCACGTCACGTAGCGTCGGATCGCGTTACGCTCTCGACACTGATCGGAGATTAGCCCGCCGATTGCATTCAAATCACGCACAAAGAGCTCAACTGGCGAGCTTCGCCTCTCGTTCGGGTTCTGTCTTTTTCTACCCGAGGGCACAACCGTGTATAGGAGCAACGTGTCAGACAGAAAGAGAGAGCTTCGCGTCCTATCTGACAGCCGTATCTAACGGATTTTTAACGACCTTTTGTTGGCCAAAAATATAAACCCCTGATTATGGGAGGAACTCCATGAATGTGGAGGTGGAATGGAGGAAGCCCGTTCGAAGAAAAGATAGACAGGATGTATATGCCGTTCAAAGGACGAAGGACCCTCCTCGATAACGAGTATACCGATCCTTCCTGAACGTATCCGGACGTCTTGCCCTCCGAGCGATCGGACCTAACGATAGTTCCTTTGCTGATCCTTCGTACATCGCATCCGTACAAATCATGATAATCCACAGTTCACCGAAGTTTCTTTTTAACATATTTATGACCTCATATCTCAAGCACACTGTTTGTATAACCCAGGAAGAAAATCATGATTGAAAAGACTCGCGATTCGTGTGCTGAGTTATAAATCACAGCGATGAGTTAGTTCGATGTGGCTTAGGTATAACCAATTTTTTAGCAGCTGTGTATCTATACTTCCGCGTCGCTCCACCCACGTCGTCCATTCTTCACTTTCCAGATGACGGCCGGGGTGAACGCGTGGGGGCGCTCGAGCAAAACTCGCGTCATTATTATCTTCCACTTTCGTCGTTGGGCCACGGAACTCCTTCAACATCGGAGAGCTTCGTTCATCGTCCTGCTTGACTTTCTTTCTCTTTCACTCTCGCGAGTCTTGATCTCTCCAGACTCTCGAAAGACAGTGAGGATGAATAACGTGCCCGCGATATTCCACCATGCAACGATAGTCGTTAACGCAGTTGGCAGCCACGCCTTCGTCTCGCGCGAAGCTGCAACGCGAGAAGAAGAAGAAGAACCCAAAACACTCGAGGCGAGACAACGACGACGATGACGACGACGACGACGACGACGACGACGACGACGACGATGAAACCGATGAAGAGGATGGCCGGGTCGAGGCGTGCTCGAGCGAGAAATCCAGGAAGAAATAATCACCCCGCTATCAACGGCTTAACGAGGCCCCGCTTATTATTGAATGTCGTTTATCTTTCGGCTTGTCTCGTCGATATATACTGCACTATACATTATACACTCTTATAACACTCGTTTGCTCGGGGCCTCGCTGGCGATCAACTTGATTCTCGATCGAGCCAAACGAAAAATAAAAATAAATCAGAAACATCGAGTAGGCGGAGGCGAAGTATGCCCTCACCGCTTTTTCTTAATGACCAAAGCTTAACGGTCTTAATTAACGATTCACGAGGTGCGAGCTAAGTGGGATCAAGGCTTGGTCCCGACAACGCAGTAGGTATACCTACATCGTGGCTCCTAGAGTACAGTGCGGCAGATCGTTCGAGTGCCGATCGCGTCTCGCCAAAACGTCGCCAAAAACGAGAAGACAGAGAGAGATCGTTTCAGGTCGCCGCTGAGCATCCTTTTCTCCGATCTTATATTCCGCACGATTCCCCATCAAACGGACGATCTCCCAACTCGTCCGAGAGATCTCGGAATGGTTGAATAATTTTCAGACAGCGAATTACGAAGACCGGACACCGAAATACGAATGACTTGGCGAACGTTCGGAACACAAGAAACCAGACAGAGCGGTATATTGTGCAAGAAACTCTGATGATGCACTTCGTCGTCGAGTTCATTAGCCCGTTGGCATCAAGGATGCGGCATCATGCAACTCTCTCGTTAACGAGTTGTTCTATTAAAGTGCGCATGCAACATATCACGGCAACTCTCCGTAACGTGTGTGCGTTTTGACGTGTTTGCCGTATAATGAAGACGTCAAACGATTTTAATCTTGTCTTTTGCTTTGCCTTAGCATCGTTCGTATTATACTTTGCACGAGATGTCCCATCGTAGCGGAAATTGGTACAGTGTATTCGTATGCCATCACTCGTGTCGTTTGAAAAATCATCTCTTTATCTTTTTTCTTTACGTCAACCAAATCGATGAACGAATGGAGGAAGAAAAACACACGAAGGTGATCGAGAAGTCAAGCTCTCCACGAGACAAGAAGCGCGGCGTCATTCGTCACTGGGAAGGAAAGTGAAAAATGGGTGCGAAGCTTCGTACGGTCTCGAAGACGCGTCAGGTCTCGGGTTATAAGAACATAAGTATAGGTATGGTGTATGTACTGTACTATAGATGGAACCGAAGGAGAAGGAGAGGCGAAGGAGCTCGAGGATGAGGATCGAGGTGTAGGTAGACAGGCGAGCTATAGGGGGATGATAGAGTGGCCTATGCGTTCGTCCGGTAAATAGCGTGATTGATCGATATTATATTCATAACAGCCAACGACTTGTCATCAATCATGAGAGGCCGGGGCGCGGGCATAACTGAGCGCTGTGCTATGCTGTACTGCATTGCCATGCCGTCGAGCTACCACCACCGCTGCTTCTCTTCGTAATATACCTACCGTACCTCGACCCGTAATACATTACGCCTTCGGTTCGCGTGTTATACACCGGGTGCTCCAGAAGCACGTGTTTATGAAGCCACCAGAATTTCCGTAGATCCCTCAACATCAACATAAAAATGACGAGGGACCTTCGTATTTCAATTTCAACCAAGTCATCATTGATAAAATTCATCACTTACCTATAATATAAAGGTAGGTAGAAATTTACCGAAAAGAACATTGTCAATTCTTCTTACGTTAGTTCCGAGTATACCAGGAATCTGAGAATTCTTCGAGTGCACACAACGCACCATAGAAAGAAGCAATGTGTCTTTTCGAAAATATTTTCGCGACAGCTACGCCCACGGACGATACGCACAACTGTGAATATCCGTCATCTTTTGTGTGTGCGTCTCACTATATTTTGCACAGTGGGGACAGTATGCTCTATTGAGCGGAAGCTCTTGGTCGTTATGATGGCGAAGGGAGAAGAAATCTACGTAGAAAGCAGCCGGTGCATCGTCATGGACCATAACTGTAGGTACTTTGTTGCGCCGATTTGTGAGGGTTAAGGTAGAATGTGTTCAAGACCACGAGATGTCTCATGAGATGGCATACCGACAGAACGAATGATGCTGTGGAAACGGGGTGAAATTTGGGTCTATTCGGAAATCGAGTCCTTGGGGTCTACGTCGATCCCTCATACGATTCTTATAATGAAATCCCCATTTTCACTACTACACGGATATTGTAGTAACGTGTTTGTATCAAAGGTTCGTAGTGTAACGACGCAGAACCAAAAAGCACCTCAGCAGTCCCTGCCAGGACCATTCCGGGATCTTTGACGTTGATTTATTCGTCACCTTACACGCCCGACGTTTGCCATTTATACGCCTGCTCACATCCATCGAAAAGAGCTGCTTCTTCCTTCGCACAAACCGAACAAGTAGATAGATGGGCTTTTCCCAACTTCGCGAGAGCGCGAGGATACTTTCGCGCGCAGATGTGCCATTAATCCTGAAACGCTCGACAGGGGTAAGATTCTCCACGCAGTTAGATGCCCGCGAACCGACCACCATCACTGGATCTGCAGATATAGAACATTGCTGATTTAGATGCGCTAGTTTTTGTTCGACATGAAGCAGGGGTCTCCTCCGAGGATACTGGTAAAGTGACTGCGAAAAATGCACGCATGAACCCAACTGTGTACGATAATAGTACCTACTGTGCGAGAGAACGTGTAATGCATTGTTGAATATCTCATTCGTCGAAAAATACTGCTGTAAGAATAGCCCATTTTTTGCTGACCAATAACGACAAGGACTGCCCGAGAATGTCTCTTCTTCGCAATCCGTTGAAATGGCACACTCGGGTATTTGCGTATTAAATGAACGACCATACTATGCCCCTGGTGACCCTAGTGACCCGGGGCTACTCGACGATAGCCGCATACATTTCTGTCCGATGAGATGGAGCAAACAGGTCAATGAGCAAGAGAAAGAGAGCATCGCATTAAAATTGCAGACGTCGACAGCTGAAAAGGGTACGAAGGGAAATTCGCGCCAGGCAGCGCAGACTTCCAGTTTCGCTTGGGGTGGATAACTGGATTTTAATTGGGACAGCTAGCTGCATGAATCCACGAGATCCGAGGATCTACCACTGGCGGCTCTTATTATGTATCCTTTAACTGGTTTTGTTGGCTCTCTTCTTGCTGCATGTGCTTTCATCCTACGATCCTCCACTTCATGCGCTTTCCGGTATTAGGTGCGCGCCCATGACAATGGGGGCACAGTGCCGACACGGACGGTAGCCATACACTGCCATCCCTTGCTGCCACTCGAACAGTAGTAGTATATCCCCTCAGGTAACGCGATCCCGAGCAGTGGCGGCAACCTAAATAAACAGGCTAGAATAAATAAAAGCTATTTGAAACGTCAAGCCAGTGTTTGCCTAGCTGTCAGGGGAGCGAGTAGCAGCGTCGGAAGACTTCTCTCTTTCTTCCTCGACCTTTTTTACTCATTCTATCTTCCTCAAACGCCACTCAACTTTAGATGGGAACAGACACGAAATGGATATTGAATTGGTCGTTTTCGGTACTTGGTCGCCCACGTCAGGAGTCATTATATTCTGCCACGAGCATATTAAAATAATAATGTTTTTATCGCTGCTGTATATTCCTGAGCTAATAGAAACAATATCAGGCTGAAGCTATTCTGTACATTCAACGTTCTTTTCGTCCTTCGCTGATCCGGGGTTTTGAAAAACATTCGGTCGTTTTGACGTTCTTTACTTTGCGCCCCTCGGAAAAGAAACGTAACATGACGTTGGAATAACATGAGTTTATCGCTCTTTTTCGTTCATTCGTAATTTCATGTCATTCCACGTCAAACAACGTGACTGTGTTCCCTCGTAACCTCGACGTAACTTTTGTGTTTTTTAAGTAAAGTTTCGTACACATAACGAATAAATGGTTTTCGCGCTTGGTCCTACAACACTGGGGGATTAGCAAATTACTTTGCTATGAGACACGAAATATGGATTCGTCACCGGAGGGCATGAGACCATCACGCAACGGGGATCGTATCGGATGAGTACTAAAGTTCAATCCACACAAGACTGTAGCGTAAATCAATGAAATGACACATGGTGCTATCCTCTTTTTTTCTTCCAGCTTGCACCGGTTAATTAAAAAAAAACGTACGAATAATGAACTTTTCCTACTTTTAGGTAATTCCATGTAAACTACTTTTCGTTTTTTGCTCACGCTTCGCACCTGTCTGAATGCAGCTTAATACTGAGCCAACCAACAAGCACCGAGACTGACGAAGTGATGGTAAGAGGATCTGACTCGTTCACAAGAGGACGAGGAAGGAATTGGATGCCGAGAGAAAGGCTCGCAAGACAAGACGCTTTGCTTACAAGACGATCGTGTATGCGACAAGGGGGTGGCAGAGAAGAGCAGGGGGGGGGGGAGAAAACGAAATTGACAGTCGACGTCTGTCCGTCCGCGAAGAGCGAAGAGCAGGGTCTTTGCTGCTCAACGGCACGGCACAGTCTGTCCGTTCGTCTGTCTGGCTGTCTGTCAGCATGACACCGTGCGACGCCCTCTTTATTATACATTCAATTATTAGGTGCTGCGCGTGACAAGCGCTATTGCATATTTATATCTGCATACGCTGTCGCGCGAAGCCCAAGCTCAGCGGGATAAGGGGGTTCTTTCTGACAGGCCGTCACGAGCATACGTTAACGTTCTTAATAAAGCGTGGCCCTAGATGTATGTGTGAGACGTGCCTTCGTACTCCACGTTCTTTCATAGCTTATACAGTGATCATACACCAGAGCAAACTTGTATTGTATACACATATTGCTATGGTCAGTGCTCGAGAGTGACGGGCGATGCTGCAATTTCAATACAATCTCCCTGCACACCTTTCAGCGAGAAAGGCATCGGCTTTTATAATCCTGTTCATTACGATAATGTCGCGAATTTGCATCACGCTGTTACCGCGTATAGCAGCGTAATCGACCTGGCTAGCGGCAGAAGATGGATGTCGTGTTTTGCCCATCAGTAGTGTAGTTATAATAAACGTTAGTTAATTCACTGGCAAACACGCCGGAGAAAACCATGGGATCCTACTGATGTATCCCAGGAATCGACTTGGTACGATCACCTGTGTAATACCGAGAAACGTTTCTCGTTCAGAACTCGGCGGTAAATTCCTATCTGGCACTCTCGACTTTATTCCGTATCCCGAGACAGCAGCGGAGGCGGCGGCGGCTGTTGGAACGTACTATATACTTATCCGTCATAAACACTTGGAAACGTGGCAAACAGAACTATTATTAATTACAGCCCAGAAGCCGGTGAGCGACGTGAAACGATTTAAGAGTATACGTTTTGAAATTGTTTACTCCTCTCCACCTTATACTTTATTCTTGCACGTATTACATATCTCAACCGCGCGTGAGCGCGTGATAGCATCTTTATGACACACGATATGCTCAGTGAGCTCGGAACGTTACAGTGTTTTCCTAGTTTGACGTAAAAAGAAGTTTTACGATCACAAAAATATAATATAATGACGCTTTGAGTCGAACGTCGAGGCGAGTCGGGAGAGAATGATTTCCAAACAACGTGGGGCAAAATCGGTGTCAAGTGAAATAAGTACAAGTTGCATAGCTGCAATAGAGGAAGGAATATGTCAGGAGATACTGTATTTCAATCGTGGACATAAACTTCGATCAAACAGCCGCACTGATATCGACACACCGTTGGATATATACGGTTACCGATGGAAAATCGCTCGACGAACGACCCTATATTTTATACGCGAGCACCGCGAGATACTAACGAGCGGAGAGAGCGTGGACGATAGGTCGATTTGTGGGGCTTTCGCGAGAATGCTCGATCGCAGCTGAACGATTCACAACCGCGAGAACGATACGCAGGCGGCTGTGTGTATCATTCCACATAGGTATTCAGAGATGGGTGATATCGTGTTATAAAATTTAACATCGAAAATTCGTTACTCTAAAATGAAACTGAATTGAATTGTGTTTGATTATAGCGAATCGGCGTCTGATGATGATACCAACAACTGTAGGAAAGAAAGCAACACTTCTAATAGTCGTCAAGACCAGAATGGATAGAGTTGTCGGATGCTTTGATATTCTATACGTTTGTACCTTGGTGGAGGCTAAAATCTTCGAAAGCCGATACTTCGATAGGTCGACAGGCCCAACATAACAGCTTTTTTATGCTAAACCACTCGAAAAATGCCAGCACTATTGACGAGCATCGACAGAATTCGGAAAACATCTGACAGTAAGCTACCGGGTCGCGCAGCATCAGGTAGCATAGAAACCTAGAAGACTGCAGGTCAGGTCTCCACAAAATTTACTCTCTCGTCTTTGTGTTTCCTCGACGCCCGCCATGAAGGCGATTTTAAAGGAGTGGCCTTCGAAACGCGGTTAGTCGACCCTCAAGATCTTACTAGCGCTCTTCTATTTTTTTTTGTATCTGTACAAGAACCTTCCCTTTGCTCCAAGCTCCCGTCACTCTTCGTCTTCGTCTCGCGGTTTTCGCATCGGCAATGGCCCAGAAGAATTGAAAAAACCCGAGGAACCACATGCGCGTTGTTCTTCTTCTTTATATAACTAGACCCTGTGATGGTCTTCACTTATAGGATTTGATCGACCATCAGCAGGCATACACATTAGTGGGAATCAAAGAAAGAACAAACTTTAGTGGGGCGCACATCTTCCGATTTTTCTGCTGTAATGATCGTGTGAAATCTTAAGGCCTCTCCGTGTTTATACACGGAGAGAAATTTAC
>JABMBT010097216.1:0-18383 GCA_018906895.1 Odontocolon sp. PSUC_FEM 10030002
TATCTATATACATACATGTACCTATATATATATATATCGTTGTATATTACATATACGTATGCGGTCTGGCTAGCCGATGAAAACTCCAACTCCTCGCTCCACCAGTCTCTCGCTTTCTCCAGTTTTCCCGATCTGTTCACTCCTCTTGAGATATACGTTGATCCAGCTTCTCGCAACGAAGAGCGAAAAGTTTTTGGTTCAAGACATCGATCTTTGTCATCCAGCATAACAGCATATTCCTTACGGTCCGAGTGATTTGTGAGCGTCCGATAAAAACCTGTACAATTATAGCGTAAAAGTATAATTTACCAGAGCACAATATACAACTCGACAAACATTCGCTCAAGAAATTCCATAATTCATCAAACTGAAGAGTTATAGCTCCGACTGTAGTTCAGGTCGAAGCTTCGAGGATCTCTGTATACGTTGCGGAAGAATGCATTGCACTCAAAAAATTATAGCGTGAAATGTGCACGAAGTAAGAAAAGGAAGAATGAGGAAAATAAAGAAGTACAAGAAGAAAAAAATTTGTAGACAAAGTCTGATCTCCGCTCGACCTTAATTCAGTAGTTCTCGCGAGAGTCGTTTACACGGCAGTTCGCAGAGAAACGGCGGCCAGACTCGAGCTTTTGGTCTATCATCTTCCCTTTCTCCTCTTTCACTGCTGCTTTTTCTTTCTCTCTCTTTCCTACCGCCCCTTGTTCCACCTTCTTGCAGTTTGATCCTTCGCCGCACGACAGAATGAATTTCCATACATTTACCACCCTTCTCTAGACTCCCTGCTGACTAGCAGAGTTGCATGGATTATAAATCATAGCCTCTTTCTGCAAGAACCTTTTGAGAAAACTAACACCCCTTGACAAGGCAATCGTTTCTAAGGAAAGCGAGAAAAGCCTCAATAACGACGTTTTTTTATATGGAACACTTAATAGACGAAAAAAAGGTCCTACAGCTAATAGCCATCTCTAATTGCCAAATCGATTTCATTTTCGACCTCCCCCTCCTTTTTGATGAAAAATGTCAATCAATATTTCAGCATCGATCTATTCAGGCAAACTGTGGAGAAAAGCCATTCTTGAATAATTATCACGAATACAAATGATTTATTATTCTCTGCTAGGGTTTATCTGTCAGGTGGAACAATTGATGTAGTCATAAGGACTTGGGACTTTATATATGTTTACATATCTATATCTATACGTCATGCGTATAGATTACGAATCCATGTGTTCGTGACGCGGAAATCGTGGTCTCGATGAATCATAGCAGACTGAGAGATAGAAACAGAGGGAGCCCGATTTACAGCCTCTCAGTGGTGCGGCATAATAAGACAATTTGTGGCTGGGCGACAAGAGCAGCAGCAGCAGCAGCAGCAGCAGCAGCAGCCGCAAAGGAGAAGCGCTGTTTTGCGCGATCTAATACCTAGCGGCGTTCCTCGTGGGTCTTCCGCTTTGACTAAATTCCAAGCTATTAAACCGAAGTTTGTCTCGAGGCTCTCCTTCTGTGCACCGGAAGTAATTCCTCTTCAGTATTCGTGACTACCCACTCCCCCCCCCCTTCCTCTGCCTACCATTCCATCTTACCCTCGAAATCGTATATAGTAAGATTCTATACTACAGTTTGAGGGTTTATGTCTTATAAATATCGCGTTCGAGAGATATACGGGTAGTACGTGGTTCTCAGTTTGACCTAATAATGCTTAGCCTCAACTTCGAATACTCATCGGATTACCGATAAGGGAACACCATCAATAATAGAATTATCCAATTCGGTTAGTTACAATAGTTATGTTCTGAGATGGGCAAGTTCATTTCACGATGGGTGGGATCTTGAAATAGACATTTTGTTTAATTATCCCATAAATTAGCTACGATACTAAGAAATTAATATGGTTCTTATCTTTTTATTACACTGTTCATTTTATGGGTAAATAGTTAAAATGTAGATCTAATTAAAACATTGCAGGTCAATTTTATAAGGGCATCTAGAAAATGAAAAACATAAATTGTGGTATATAAATTAAAATCGTAGTTTTAAATGTAATGATCTCTGTTTTTATTTAATCATAAAACCAACCGAAGGCACATTTACGATTCTTTATACCTGATTTATACGTTTATATACGAGGCATTAGAATTTTCATGCATTGACGACGCTCAACGGGATCTTTTATGGGATTTACCAGAGTGACCTCCTAGCTCATACGAACTGATCCACGATTTTTATATGCCGGGGAGCCGAGCGGCTCCCAGGCGTCCATTTCATCCCTTGGGAGTCGTTAGATCGAGCTATACCGTACAAACGGCCAGCGTTCGCATCGATTACGGGATATGCCGGTCAGCCGGAAAGAAAAAGCTCTAAGGGATCTTGGATCAGCGGGAAGCGAAGGGAGTCAAACGGGAATCTTGCCTTGAGAATCCGCTGAAGATCGACTCCTAGCTCCAATCCACCCAAAACTTGATTCCGTCCATTCTGTGGTTCAAACCCTGAATCTCAGGCAACGACGAATAGCCGTCGGGGAATTCGTTCAATTCCGCAGACAGAGAGAGAGAGAGATTGCAGAAGCGAATTCTCTATTGTCCGGTCCGCTGTCTCGTCCATTATCAAATTTCTCGGGTACCGGAGCTGCAAATCGTCTGGAAAGCTTTCGAAACTCGTTCGTGATTCTGGCGCCACGCGACGACGAACACGCAACGTCGAATGAGATTTCACCTTTTTATTTTGTGAATTGCTAAATGCCAGGATAGATAGAGTCGTCACGTATACATTATTTAAGAACATGATCATTAATTATGACCATTATTATAAAATTGGTGTTCTGAATTCGTTGATGTTTCAGAAACGTTCTTGTATTCATAAAGACTTAGCGTCGAGACGCTTGCCCTCTTCATAATCTTAGATTTATCTGCACTAAGAATCAAATAAATTTGAAATATACATTAACCGTATCATTTATTATTTCTTCCAGCCCTCGTGGATGAGGAGTCGAGAATACTGGGATGACAGCTTCGAAGCACGTTATGTCGAACTGCGAAAGAATACATCGAGGCCACCATTGAAGGCAAGTTAAATCTGTAATACAAATTTTTTATTAGAGGCACGTCCAGAATAAACTTCCAGAAACGCTCTTGTCATATTGTTTGCAATAATTTATAGCGCTTTTGTTATAATTAATGCGGTTCGCTCTCGTTTTAATTTGCCACGTTTAGATAGTTTCCAAAATCATTGTTATTGGGTGGACACGCTAAGGATTGGACATCAGTGAATGAATAAAATTGCGTAGGTCTTTATGCAGGCTGTTCCAGGATTCTGAATCACCCTGTGTATTTTAGATGATGTAAATCAAAACAAAAAATCATATTAACTGCATTTAATCATCACAAACCATGCTGATACATTAGTTTACCTTACATTGTCAAAACGTCAGCAAAAATTATCAATAATTGAGCATTCATTCGTTGGTGTAATCGTCCATTCACTGGCCCATTCACCCCATTTTACCCGCTGCGAAATTAATGACAATAATCATTACGAAAATTCGTGAATTGTCGTTACTGATGCATGAGTATTAATTTAATTACCCAGCTGTTATTTGATTCCAAGTTGATTTTAGTACATCACGTCGCGAACGTGATCCACAATCAAAGTATAAATACTGAGACAGTAGTAGAAGCAGTTTATAGTCAGACACGAGGAACGAAAACCTGACGGGTAGCGTGGAAAACGTGAAAGCACAAACCGACAACGCCCTTCCCTCGTTATTTCCCAAAGCGAGCGACCGCAGCCGTTGTAAAGTTTGGCTACGCGATAAAGTCAGTCTTCACCGAGACATCCGGTTTCGTGGGAACCGTGGGAAATACTGAACTGTATAGCCGAGAGAAACGAGAGAAGAGAATAAAAGACGATAAGGGATCGAGACAGTTACAAAAGAGAGAAGAAAACGATGAAGAAGGGCGGAATATCGGCGGAGGAGGAGGAGATCATTAGGAGCGGCGAAGATAATTCGAACTGCTTATTGTTATTGCCTGCTGAATTCAGAGGCTCGGGTAATTCGAATAGAGATGAGCAAACTTTTATTCCAACAATTATTCGAATAACATTATTGATGAATATCGATTCACTTTCGTACTTAATATAATTAAAATGATACCTGTTTCGTATTTTACTAATATAATGGAGACATTAATTCCAGTTGCAATTAATACTCGATGTGATATCCAATAATGCGAATATTTAAAAATGAAATTGAAATTAAATCTCATACGCGAATATTTGAGTGGGCGACGAAGGTGACATCGATCAATTGCTTGAAATAAATTGAACTTTTCGGATTTAATGGTATTTATTCGAAATATATTGTAGGATTAAAAGTCATAAAATCATACGCCTAGCAGGTCGCTGGACACTCGCGTATAGCTCTCTTTTCTCCGGACAGTGGTCTGACACAGACGTGTCTGTGATTATCATTCTTATTCTTTCGTCATATATGGGAAAGAAAAGCATCAGTTAAAGCGCAAATACAGTTTCACACTATTATCTCGATCGAAGGAAAATCTTTTTCTCTAAAAATGGAAGTCTATTGGAGATCCAATTGATACGACACCTTCTCATCATCAAGATTGTCGGATAAGTCTAACGAAATTAAATACTGAAATTTTGAAAGTTAATAATCGAAGAACTTTTAACAAATAAGAAGCAAATAAACCAATCATCTATTTACCTATTTTGATTATTATTTTGTATATATAATAACCACGGTCATTATTCGGCAATATTAATTCAGTATCAACAATAATTTCATTCATTTCAATAAAATGATAATTTAAGAATTCGAGATTATTTTGTACATAATTTATAATTCAATATCGGTATATTCAAATCACAACCGAATCATTACAACAATTCATTTGGGATAATATAATTATCATTACGCCAATATACACATGTTCATTGAAAGATTAAATCTCGCAGGAGTATAATCAAGCTTTAGTCAAACGCAACGAGAGAAAGTGAGCAAGTTATTTTAATATATCGTTGGAATACGGAAAATCGTTGAAATCTTCGAAACAGAATCAGAATTAGATCGAGAGGAAGACGAAAGCTAGGTGTATAAGGAATCGTTTCTGGACCGATTCGTCTTCTCCTTCCTTCGCCACCCAACACGTATACGAAATTGGTGGACTAGTTTTCTCGCGCAGGCCGCTTGGAATTAATCAACGCGTTCTCTCACAGCAGATTGTCTGCTCTGGTTATATAAGTTTCGAGTGGAGTAATAGCTCAGGCACCAACTGGTGCTTCGCTACTTTAGTTTGTGCTTCTCGCTAGTTCAACTTGTCTGAACCCACTGGGTCGAGTCAGCGTACAAAATTATATATCTTTGAATTATTTTCTAAAAACAACGAATAAACCACAGAAATCGAAACATTTTCAAGTTTCTCAACAATGCAATTTTGTTGAACACTGTGCTTGAAATATAGTCCAATTATGAATAAAGATGCTCCATTCCTTTATCTCTCTTTTTAGCTCCCAATGGACTATTATCAGAAGAATTCATAAACTCCGCACCAGCAGTTATTCTTCACTCGTTTCCTTCTTCGGACTTCGAACTCCGGGCGTATAGGATCAATCTGGCTACCGAAATCGTCCGAGGGATCTTGAATATTCGTAGTAAATAACCTGCGTGACACAGAGAACGAGAAAGGGCGATAGCACACTGCAGGAAAAGTGGAAGGGAAGAAGAGAGAGAGAGAAAGCATAGTCGAGGAAACCTCGTTTCGCGAACGACGCTGCGCCTCGTAATTCCCGGGTGGGTGCAGGAGTCCCGGTGCCTTTCCTTTTCAGTTCCTCTTTCGTCCCTGCAACACCGCTGGTCCCTGCAACTTACGTACTATACATAGCTATAGACTATCGCGCAGCTCGACGTTACCACTGCAGCGTTGCAGCAGCCACACGGTAGAGAATTTACGAGGGTTACCGGGAGCGAACTGAGGGGTGGAAGCTTTTCCCCTCCTCTTTCCTGTAAAAAGCTCGTGAGTTAGTACCGAGGCGAGCGGTGAAGGCATCGTGAATCGCGGCAAGAGCTTCTTCTCTTCCTTCTGGAACTCCTAAACCAGCCGACCAAGACGACAACGAGGACGACTTTTCTAGCGCAGATTCGCCAAAGGGTCATCCTGATATTTGAATTTCGAAATTCTTTTCACAGCATCCCGTACAAAGTCTTCGCCTTTGTTTATCCCAATCTCGCGTTGAAATTCGGTAGATCAGCCAAAGGTTTCATTTATTACCGACAGTTGCTCTGTGGCTCGGTTTATAGATTCTATTTTACTCATTTTACCAGCAGAATTGCCGAAAAAGGTTCTTGCTGGTTAATATACGGCAAGCGTAAATTTTTCACTTTATATCTACTGCACATTCTTTATTACTTCACTTGATGAAATTGGGGACGGTCCAGGTTTTCTGAAATTTTTTTTACGACTTTCGAGCTTAATGCGGTGCAAGCGGTAGGGAGAAATGGGAATGAAATGAGAGAGATGAAGGGCAGGAAGGGGAGCAATTTGTGGTAACTCGAAGAATCTGGAGGTCAGTCGAGACCTGGTCGCTGTGTCGAGCCATCAGAGACCAGAAGAAGACGGCGAAATCCAGACAATTTCCCACGTACTCTTTTCATTCGCCAGCAGCGAATCGCCTTTCGCGTCATGAGTCAGCGGATATTCGGAGCGTGTCTCCATTTTCTTCGTACTCTTATATCTCTTCTCCTTTACTCTACTTTTGCCTCCTCCACTCTGCTCTTTCGACATCTTGTTTCGTTGTTTTCTGTTACTTTTTTTTTCTTCGCTTTTCTCTCATACCACAGTTCCCTCGGGAAGACACATCCAACATGTAACTCAGTAATCCTCTGAAAAAGCTCGAAGGCTTATCTAAATCAAATCCTGATCCCCCGAGTTGTACCTCCCTGCTGGGATCATCTTGTGCGCGAAAAAGTTTCGGGGCTTTTCGAGATTTTGGTTTTTACATCGATTATAATTGCTTCTGTCATCAATCATTCCGGTAAGCCAGTTACCCTAAGAAAAATTTCAGCAGGAGATAATATCATCTTATACAAGCCCAATGCAAGCTTTATATAAAAGATTGTCGAAATTCTGTATAGACTGGACATTAAATTTCAGAAAAGTCTCTATAGCTGAAGGTTTACTTCGACACGTTCAACAATACTTGCTCATCGTTGCATTGTCGTACACGGTATCCAAAATTCACTTCAGGACAGAATGGACAGTCGCAAGTGCTATCGAGAATTTAGAGCTTGAAGCACAGACGATACATGCGTTGTTGTACTTTACATCGTACGCACGTTGCTCTCATCGGACCACATACGAGCGTGTGTGGAATTTGTAATTTTCTCTCGCAATAAGTGAATGCTCGAAAATTGCGAAAATTTGTGAAGTTTTATCTCAATTGATATAAATTTGTAAAAAAATAACAAAAATTGTTTTAGGAGTCCAGGAGTAATTTTCTGTTTGCTACAGAGGTCCTCTCGAGTTTCCGGTTTCTCAGACTTGTAGAAATGATATTTCTCAGTAGACGGGCTCTTGACGACGAACGAGAATCCCGGGCGAGTAACTTTTCATGGTAATATCACATCTCCTTTTTGCCTGGGTGGTTACCAAGAGCGTTGCCGTGCGGGATCAGCCCAGCGAGGACGACAGCGGCAGTTTTACCTTGTTAGTGAAGATTGGAGAATATTGGCGTGTTTATGTTTCCGGGGGACTATGAAATTCCGTGAAGACGAAGAATAAGCTATACAGGGATGAGCGTATAAGCGGTGGCGCTCTTGGAATACCATCCAGCATCAGAAACGAGAATAAAACAGGTTTCGTTAAATCAATAAATAAAACTCATCCTTTAAATAAAGCTGATATGAATTTATCGGAAATAAACATCGCTTTATCAGCACTGGAGGAAAAACGAAATAAAAAAAAGAAAAAGATAAAGTGAGTTCAATGATTGCTTTCATTTTTCCATTTCATTATTTTTTCAATGCATCTCGCTGTACATTAACGGATCGGAATCAATTAATCCGTTCAATCGTCGATTCAGCAGATTCGTCGTTAATAATGAAGCAGGTTTTAGAATAGCGAGTCTTGGATTTCGAACAAAAGAGTGAAAAAGACAGAAACTCAAGAAGAGCAGAGAATAGGGAATATAATGAATGAGGGAACTCGAGCGATTTTTCTGGACTAAACGATTCCACCATTCGTTGACTATAATTTTATTCGTGCGGTGCGTTATCGGGGGAAATTAGAAAAGAGATGAAGCGCACAAGAAGAAGAACAAGAAGAATTCCTTACTGTGGTTCGATAATTCTAACGAGCTCTCTGCAATTCCCTATCGCACGACCAGAGCATCATTTCGCTCGATCAGAATGGGTTAAGGTGATCGTTGCAACCAAAACTCCGTTTTCGCTCGATAACGTCTTTTATCGGATCACCTTTTAGCCTACTTCTCAAGATGGCCTTTTATCGATTTTGAATTAACCATAAATGATATATTAGAAAATGATTATTCGCAGAAATATTAAGTTATCAATATGGCATTACTTTTCATATTACAACGATATCGCTCATTGGCAAAATAAAGATGTCATATATTTGTCATTTCGGTGGAATATGAGAATAAAACATGAGATTAGAATATTTATGCCTCGCGATGGTGAACGTCAGTGCGCACGAAATTTTCTATTCATAGCCTCAGAAAAGAAAGAAAGTAAAAGAAGTCTCGGAGGTACAGAAAATATTTTTATGCGGAAAGTACCATGACCCGTTGAGCCTTATTCTCGCAAACAGTCGAGATGCGCGACGAAGCAATCCGGACGTTGTCGCGAAGACTCGAGTATATTTCACGTAGGGTGCACACTCGTGACTAATTCTGAGATGGTCGACGATCTACTACACCAAGATGCTGTGTATGTACTGCTCCAGGAACTCATTTCCGGTGGGCCTAATAACTTGAAGAGGCTGCTGTTACTACTGTTGGTTCTAATGCTGAGAAATACTTGAGTCTCAAGACCCCGCAGGCTTCTCGGCACCGCGTTGTTCGCTTGCATATTTCTCTCAGACCTGTTAGTAATATTTCTTCTCGTTATTGATGTAGTAGAAGAAATATTAATAATCAAGAAAAAAATACATACACAGTTTAAATTACGAAATGACCTCAACTCGGAGCATTGCAATTTGAATCTGTAATCGATGTTCGTTGGTTCGTTGAAACAATTGCACCTAGTTAATATAATTAAATTTAAGAAATGGATTACATAACGATAGAAGAAAATGGGTAATTGTGTTAACCCGAGTACTCATTGACGGTAAATATGTACCTAAACATGTAGATACCCTCGAAGGAGTCGTGGGTTAAGCGTTATGTTAGCGACCCCGGACTATCGTAATTCGAGTTTAGTTGGGCCAAGTAGGAGGCGAAGTTTACCGTCGATACCGAGAAAGAGAGAGAAACGAAGAAGAATGGAAAAGGGTGAGAGTGAAACAGAAGGCTGTACAGAAGAGGCTGTATCCGGGTGGCCCGGATTCTGTGAGTTTCTACAAGGGTGCTAAGAGAAGGGTGTTCGTGCAAGAGAGTCTGTATTAAAGGGTTGCCACGGCCGAGGAGATTGTCTCATGCATACCAATAAGCCGTTGGAAGATCGTCTACTTCGTCGTCGTCGTCGTCTTCGTCATTGCAACATCCGTGTGTCGCCAACTTCGCCTCGGCTTATTAGAGCCTCGTCGTTCTAGCTGGTTCTGCATTCTCCCCTCTTGTGTAATTAACAGAGCAGAGGAAACCCTCCACTTCTGGGATCGTCTTAAGCCTCTTTGAGTCTGTTTAAGTGTTTACACGATGAATTTGCAAATAAATGACTATTGACTTGGACCATCAGAAGTCAAACTATTTTATTCAGTTTTCAATACAAACTTAACTATTTATAATGATGAATTTTTTGATTGTGTGTTGCAGGTCATTCTGGTTCCTCACAGCCACACAGATCCGGGATGGCTCAAAACTTTTGAGCAGTATTTCCAGAGCTCGACGAGAGGAATACTGAATAACATGGTAACAAAGTTACAACAATGGCCGAATATGACTTTCATTTGGAGTGAAGTTTCGTTCCTGTCGCTCTGGTGGGAAAGGTAAGATAATTTGAGACACTCTAAATTTAAAAAAAAAAACGGGATTCTCCGACGGAAACACAAACGTTTTATCGATCAGTCTGACCATTGCTGACCTTATCCACTAGTTCGCTATTATATTTGCTCTTCTGGATAGCGTCAGTTTATATCTGTATGGATACTTCGTGAGAGCTATGAAAAAGAAACGATTTTCACACTCTCGACTTTGACGAGCGAGCAAAGTAAAGAGTGTGCACGATAGTGCGCAGCCCCCGGGGAAAAACTTTATCGTGAAAAATATTCGTGTTCGCACGTTCTTCTCTCGCGAGGGCCAAAGTACATCCTGTCTGTGTCCCCCAGGCGGGATTCGAGTGAAAAGGAGAACAAGAAGAAAAAAATGTTGAAAACGGGGTGGATAGAAGCAGGGGAAGAGAAAGGAAGCGAACGATCGTTCGCCTCTTCGACGGTGGACGTATCGCGGAAGGGATTGTCGTAAAACGGGCCATTAAGGGCGCTCCGGGCGGAGTAGGAGCGTTTGCTCACGAGCTCCGACACAGATAGTAAGGAAGGATGGTGCACCCCTCTGCGAGCTCGGTTATACTCTACGCCATTCCGAAACTACTGCACTGAACAGCAAACTCGTACGATAAACGAGACAGTGATTGGCAACTGGTACAACGATCGATCACTAGTCACTGGCATCGCTGCGTGCCCTTCTATCCAATGGTCTTACAAGCCAATAGCTACAGAATTGCTGATCACTGCCCGTTGGCTTATAGCTGTATGCTTTGCTCTGTTGCTTCCAATTGCGATAGAGTTTTGGACGCGAAAGCTCTGTAAAAAGCGAGTAGAGCGCGACGAATGCAGAAAAGCCGATAAAGAGGACCGGAAGTGCTCTACCTACGACCACCATGGAGATGAAACAAAAGATTTCCGTGTGCAGCTAAGAAAAAACGAAAATTACAGGACGCACTTGTAGACAATTCGTGTGCTTAAGTTTCCTCGGATCTCGATTTCTGTTATTCATCGGTCTGTTTCTTACTTTTATCATTCTTCGTGCTTATTCGATGGCAAACTTTGACTGGGTCATTATGCTTATGGAAGAGCGAGACGAAGGGTGAAACTCCGAAGACATGACGATTAAAAGGGCACATTTTTCTGTTACAGTGCTCATCCGACCAAGAAAATGGTCGTCAGGAGGCTAGTTGAAGAGGGTCGTCTCGAGATGACTACCGGCGGTTGGGTGATGACTGACGAGGCCAGTTCTCATATCTACGCTATGCTCGATCAACTTATAGAAGGTAAATTTTATCTATAGAGCGTATCCATCATCGTGACAATAAATGTCTATAGATCCTTTGCATACATAAGCAAAAAATTCAATAATTTTGCGGTTATTTTGACATTCCATCTATTCAATATTGCAGTAAAAATATACTTGAAATCTTGAGACTCGGCATAATCATCCCAGAACTGTCAAATTTACAGATTCCTTTTTCGTCGCATACGTATATAAGTTGCGCAAAAGTCGATAGCAAATAGATGTAGTAAAGAAAAGGAAGAATATCGACGATAGGGAAAATAGTGAGAAAATTTATCACTACGCGGCTGAAGTCGAGAAGTCTCGATGCTTGCTGAAAACACGGTGATGATCGAACGGTGTTTACCCTGTCACTTGTCAACGGAGCTATGAAGGGTCGCTCGCTCTGGTTTTCTCGAATGAGGGAAGAGGGGTAAGATGATATAGAAATCGGTGCAGTTTCTCCTCTGATACTAGAGTTTGTATTCGAATGAAAAGAAAAATACGATCGAGTTGAGAGGAACAGAAAAATAAAAACGAAGAAAGAACAGCGATAGGTTGAAAGCTGGAAGGAAGGGGGCACTTCAACTGCCGTCATATTTCACGGGAAGTAACCCAGCCAGTCGTGTTTCCTAACACCAATTCTTCGACGTCTTTTCCACCTTTGAATACAAATGATTCGACATGAGGTTACCGCTGCTGCTAACTCTGATCTACTCGATATATTCTTCTTGAAACCGCTAGTTGAGCAACGTCGCCTCCGTAACTTGAACTCTTTTCGAGCAAGCTCACCGAGATTGGAACTGTCGTTGTAGCTCTTCCATTGTATCTCAACGTCGATGAAATCACGTGCAAAGACTCAACTTCTGCTCTGGTTCACTCTATCTTTCTCTCTCTCTCATCCTTTACTTTCTGCATCGCCTTATTCTTTTCCTCTCGTTCCTCTCGAGACACTCTCGAACTGGTGATACTCGTCTCCACGGAACTGTACAGGAGATCCTTGAAAAAAGTCTGTACGAGGAAAGACATGAAGAGCTACCTTGAAGACATGAGGGCATACATGTTCGAGCACCTTACATAGACATTTTTTTTTTGATCAATTTCTTTCTTTTCCGTGACTTGTTTGAGTACAAATTAATTCATTATCGATTTCAGCTGACCAAAAATTCCTGGAACCTGTGAAGCCACTCTCGTCACATCAATAATCACTAAACTGATTTCCATTCGGTAGTAGCAGTATCTCCGAATATCTCTGCTACCCTTCTCGTCCGTCAGCATCAACTCAGCTCTGTCTATCCAATGCGTATCCATAACTACGTTACCAATATTGTATGGAAATTACGACGGAATCTAGTGGCTTCATATCGACGGATTCATGCGTCGCTCACGTTATACTATTCCGAGAGAGATTTAGTGTACAGCATATTCACGTCCATCTGCAATTATAATGTAATCACGGAGCCTTGGATTATTCTACTCTATGCTCGTTGACGCCAATGGTCTATTTCGATGCCCAATGTACTATTTCGAGATAGGTGTACGTCTATAACGAGTTTGCTGTATTCCGGTTTCAGGCACATGTATTATGCTACGCATATATTATTATCCTGGTACTATTTTCCATCAGTACACTGATCTCTATTTGTTATGGAAGAGAAACATAACATAATTAAAATATTCCTCAATTCATCCCGAAAAGTACATTGAACTCAACTACACATAAAATAGCCAAAATTTCATGTTTTTAATTAAAATGTCATAATCAAACACAAGGAAAATTATATGAACGTATTTATTCGTGGTCGTGAAAAAACCACGAAAAATGGAAAAATTAGTAATACCTTTTTTAGATAAATTATTCTGTACTCTTGAGGACAAAGTATATATATTCGTCTGGCTTCTTCGGTTATAGCAGTCGCTCATATAAAATGCAACTCTGAGCTAATGGGAGAGAAGCCGAGAAGGAGACCTGATGGGGCGGCGAGAGTCTCTCGCCAGTGCCAACCAAGCCCATCCCTTACCAAGTCCTCATTTGCATCGGAATAGTCGCGGCGTTATACGCGTATCCCGTCGAAATTTCCCGGCTTGTTTTCTGAAGTCAAATACGAGAGCGCGCCGGCTGCGGCACATCTCGTCCTTCCGTTCTATCTCTCTGCTCTATGTTCCGAGCAGCAATTTCCATGGACGATATAGCGCGTGTGCCCGTGTACGACCGTGAAAACTCGGCGCCTCCACGTCGCAACGCTTTCTTCGTCGCCAAGATCGTTTTCGTTTTTCCTCACTCGCTCGTTTCACCCTCGAATTTTTCTTTCTGCTTTCGCAAATTGTAACATTTGTGTCATGAAGACGATTCCGTGCCGAGACTCGGGAAAAAATTATTACACCATAGCAGAGTAAAAATTCTTTTACTGCAAATTTGCGAGAGAAAGTCGTGAGATTTTTATGAAAATGGAAAGAAACCTTTTTTTTCTTTTGACACCGCAACATTTACTAAGGCTTCCTCGAACGTTTTTCGACGTAACAACATTGGATGAACGAGAGAAAGAAGGGTAGAAAAACAGAGACTAAGAAATAGGCAGACAATGTTGTGCATTTTTTAAATACAATTTTCTACATTTCTCGGTGAATAGCAGTATATCGGACTTTTCCATAACGAAGTCCGCCCGAGTTTCCTTTATTCTCCTTTGGGAGCTTCCACGGACCGAAAACCAACCGAGAAATGCTAGAAAAGAGAGAAATGGATGCCGGGGACAAAGAAGACGAGACAAAGCTTCTACGCCGCCGTATTCTTTGTAGAAATAGAAGCGAGAGGAGCATACATTTCCACTTGCATTTTCTGGTAGTTGCAGTATTTCGTTGAAGCTACGTCCACCATTTCTCCCCTCGCGTGTCCCTTCCCTTATTTATTTACTTCCTCGAGCAGATTTAATTAAGTATACTGAGAGTTTTCGTACAAGTTCGTTCCTCTGCTCGGCAACCTGTCTCCAGGACCAAGCTGTGTCCTCGACGCCGACTCGTAGACACTCTCTTGAATAACGATTAAAACTGCCCGAGCAAAACATCCGAGGAAAAAAGATGAACTCTGACAATGAAGATGACACAATTTTCGGCTTCCTCTGAATATTTCCACCTATTTTCTTTATCTTTCGAAAATGTATGAAATGGTCCCATTGAAGCGATTCTCGTTTCCGAGTATAGCCAATCGGTTCTTCCGTCCTCGTAAATTCAGGATGAACGAGGTGAGAAAACGACGGAGTAAAAGTAGAGCGGGGAAAAGAATGAAGAGAAAGTGGAGGATGAGGATTAGCTCACCGGTGTGGATCGCAAGTCCTCGGATATGGGACTGTTTTATGTCTCTCGCTTGATTAGATCCTCGACGATTGCCACACGGGATTGGAAATGGAGTGAAGCTCTCAGTTTGACTTGAACCTTTACTCACTGTTTTTTTCTATCTACACTGAATCGTAGGCCAGACAAATATATTTGTTACTCGAATGAAAGAAAAAAAAATCGTCTGAACCGTTCGCGAACTTTTATAATATCGAGTCGATAGCATGATTATATTTGGATAGAACACAGAAGTGTTGACCCACATTCGCATCGGCACTCGGAAACTTGAATCATCCAGAGAATTCTCAGATTTATTTCATCTCGAACAGCAGCAACCTGAATGAAAAGAGACACAGGAATAGACAAAAGCTTAAAATCCTCTGTGATTTCAGTGTGAGGTAAGGCTATAAACGTGTGATTAAAAAAAATGATTTAAATTATTCATCGGTGAAGTGACGAAGAATCTATTTATATACTTACTTATCGTTGTAATAACAATTCTGCAGAATTTCGATTTTGGTCCATGATCGACGTTCTATACTGGGATAGAATCCACGGAGGTTCTGGACGATAATCTTACCCAATGGCACGGTGTGGTCTCGGCAATTTAGCCTTTGGATAACCACAGGGACAATGTCCGGCATGCTTCACGGAAACCCTTTCGACCACAAAGCACGCACGCCACTATACCTGCGATCCGTAGAACCATCAGCTTCTCCTCGACCTCAGTTTAGCATAATTTAACCCGCGTTGCGTTTCACAGGAATGTAATACCATGACCGGCGTTTCTCTCCTGCTGATTACACATTGGTGACAAATCACATATGTAATGCTATACCGTGAGCAAATCCAAAGCACATTGATGCGAGCTTCGGCTTGGTGCTGAGGTAGACTGCATGTTGAACCTAATACAGAAATGCAATTGATGTTGATGCATAGGTAAGCCTTCGTAGGTGCTACATCGAGTCGAACAGTAACGAGAGAGATCGTGCGAGGTCTGCAATATCGGTAATTATCGGGACACATGTGGACCGACCATTCGCACGCTTGTCAACAGACACATTCAACGGTTGACGAGCTCTTGTTCGAGTTGAAGCATAATTCAGGTTTAATTCAGCAAGTACCTGCTGTGTGTATAGAATGTACGTGGGACATGGTGAAAAGCGTTATACTGTCGCACGGCGGTTCATAATTATAATTTCAATTTAATGTTCGTTCCCATGGGGAAAACTATAATTGAGCTTCGTGACCACTCAATTATTGTTAATAGGGAAAATTGTGTGAATCGATCGTTACTTCTTGCTCCGCAGACGACGAGTATCGTTCAGTGAAATTTTGATAGTTTTGCTAAAGAAAATCGAAAAGAAATTGTCCAACGATCTGTAAAATGAGAGCTTATATTCCTGGTCGTACCAGCAAAGGATAGAGAAGCAACCCTGAGATAAGAGTTCTCTGTAATAATGGATAACGGATAATGGCCAAGATCGCAAGAATCTCCTGTATAGATAGTCAGCCAACATCCGCCTCGCGTTGCCAGCAACTACCTGTAGGTAAGGAAAAGCTTCCATCCGATAAGCTCTACGATAGTATCAGTGGCACTAGTAGTAAGTTGGAGTCTGCGATAATTTCGAGTCTCTCTCCCATTTTCGACATGCCGGATTCTCTCATTTGGCTTCAGGACTATTTCAAAGCTTCGCATCGCAGAGCGACAATATATTTTCGCATCCCAGAATTGAATCGGATCAGACACATGCTGGTACTATATTGGGAACCATCAAAGTATACATTCGTTTAAAAATTAATCTTCCAAAATAACAAATGACTGGCAGTATACATTAATCATGCATCCAATCCTTAAAATATGAGTCGGGAAAGAAACTTGAATAAACTCTCTCAAGAACAGAGATTTGCGTTGGTTGTTACTCTCCTTGTTCCTCCCGTCCTGAACACTCGTGATCATCGATTCTCTACAAAGTTTGGACTTCGAGGACAGACAACGTGCCTGGAAGGGTCTGGAGAGTTGTGAGATTCTGGGCCAAACAGATTTTCGTGAATATAAGCCCTTGACCGATTCGAGGGCTCGTACCCAACGCCCTCCTGTTTAGACCAGGTATTATGGAATTACTACTGGTTTACCTACTGACGCTCGCCAAAACCCAGACCCGGCTTTCTCCCTTTACTGGCTTCGCAATATAGCTTCAATCCCCACCTCTTCGTCACAACACTCTCCAGTCGGTGGTAACTTTGTTAATGCACACATGTCGTGTTTAATGAGTTATAATCAGCTGTGCGCCGCTGAGTGCAGTTTAATGGTTTGTTCGTTCGCATTAGAGTCTCCGCATGGCCACTGTTTCATTCGCTGTTGTACTTCTCGACCCCTGCAAGTTCACCACTCGTGTGTCTCCTCACTGTCTGTAGTACGTTATGGCGTTCAACGTCCCGGGTACATTTTTTTCTCCTCTCGTTCTGTCTGTAGCAAATTATCTATATACAGTTTGTTCGGTTGTACTAACCCGTCCCGTGACAGAGTAATTTAAAGGGAAACCAAGGACTTTGTATCAATTTGTTAAAAGTATTTTGAGGTGTCGAGTGCGTTATTGTGTGAATATAAAAGTTCGAAGAGCCATCTATCCTACATTGCTTCACGCTTTTGCTGTTCCTGATTTATGTATCACTTATCCCAAGTTTTAATATATAATAGAAATTTATCGCGAGGGTGGAAAGTATAGACGATAAACTGAGGGATGAGGTGACGAGCTATACGAGGTATCTGAAATACGTCGGGAGCACCGAAGATCATCTAAAGTCACAACGGTCGGTCCAACTCCACGGCGAAGCGGAGTTAAGATTCTCAGTACGACACTTGGGAATAGCCGGATTTCCTCGAGTAAGACTCTGCTCTCTCGTATTTACGACGACGATGGCGACGGAACGAGGACGATCGGCGATAGACCACGTCGTTGCGGCGACGAGCAGCCAGTCGTTCGTTTCATAATTTATCGAAGCGATGGAGTGATCCGAGAAAAGAGTGAGACAGAACGCGATAACGATGAAATCGCAGGGGTGTAGACAAGTTTGTCGTACTCGAAAAGAGGCCATTATCGATTGATGTTAGAGAGAGGTATGGTTGTGCTTGGTTCTTGATTATAGGGTATAACGTAGCTATTGGCACTTGGTAATGGTGCCAATGAGTAACTAGTTACTGAAATACTTTAATATCTTTTCTTCTGATATGTTTAACGCTTATAAGCAAAGCTATTTCTTATAGAGAAAAAAAGAAAATCGCCATTGCACGGGGAGAATTTTTTTATAAAAATTACCCTGCTATTTAGTAATCGATATGCAAAACTCGCTTTTTGAAATAATTAAAAATAGTCATGAAAAATTTACCATGGTCTCAAACAACACTTACTGAAAGTGTCAAGTAAATTTGATTTGAGAACACAGTAGAACACAGAGAACACAGTTGAGAAAACAACGAAACCCATTTTTTTTATACCGGCAATTCTTACATCCACACTGAGAGAAGAGTTTATTTAATGTTAACAAATCTTTTATCGTACATGGCGAAATAAATATTTATTTATTATTACCAAATT
>JABMBT010097327.1:0-10413 GCA_018906895.1 Odontocolon sp. PSUC_FEM 10030002
TTAAATAATTTTTTTTAAACTATTTGTTAACAACTTTCTGGCACTATTATTATGAAATATCAATGTTTATAATATCCTGACAGTTGATTTTTTTCAGATTTTTATCTCATTTCGATAATCTACGAATTTCATTGAAATCAAGTTTTAAATGTAAACATCCATTCAAAACATCCTTGAACTTCATTGTTTTAGATTTCACTTTTTATCGAATGCAAATGTAAACAAATGAATGCGAAGAGGATAATCTTATTGCTCCAGATTTCAGATATAAAATCAAATACTTCTCGCAATAAACTCCACAAAAAACTGATGATGTATTTGGAAACGCCACCGAACAGAGTAGACGTCGCTGTACAGACGAGCAAAGATTATCCGAGCGAAGAAATAATTTCCGATAGTTCGTGTCCAACAAAGGACGTTCATATTCAAAGTGCATTTGTCACGTCAAATTTCGACGAGAATTTGCTCACCAAGCCAAAGGAAGAACAGAAGAATCTTGACGTAAGAATCTCCGATTTAATGAAATTGAATAAAAGACTCACGCCTAAACCAGAATTAGAAGGAAAAACGAGTCGCGTTTGTACGATACGAGAGTCACCAAAAGTCAGAGTAAAATGTGAAAATTATAAAAATATCGTTGACGATAAAAAACGTGAAATTAATGCAAATATCGGTGCGAGTTCGGTCGTAAAACCTGACGATATTTCGACGGCAGAGACGCAACGAGTTGATAATCAGGTGTACAACGATATGCAAGATATTTTTGGCAACGACGAGGCGACGCCCGAGGAACCACGGAAAGAGGATGAGGAGTCGCAGGATTCGCTGTTGCAACACTTGGAAGATATGTTCTGCGAGAGCGATGATAGCAGCGATTTGATGACGTTGATCGAAAAGCATTCGGGTGTCTCCAAGGCGAATATCGATTCGGAAATAGGAAAAATGTGTCCCGAGGAAGCTGCACCACCGAGGCCGGTTCAACAAATTTGCAACACTTCCAAACAAGAAGTCGAAAAATTGGTGGAAAATTCGGCGACGAAGAGAAAGTTGAGTTTCAGTAACTATAAGAAAATGAAGAAACGCGCTATGGGCGAGCCGGATACTCCACCGATCGAAGAAACTTCGGAAGACAAACAGAGTCGAAAGGCTCGAGGCATTTGGTTCGTTGAACGAGTTCACCAGGTCACGAAGCTCAAGGCAAAAATGATGGAATTGTCAGTGAGAAATTATCGTAAACACGGACGTTTGAGATTAAAATTTAACGAACTGTTCGGGGATTCGGACGAAGAGGAAATGATGCCGGATTCGCCGATTCATATCGAGGAACATCTAACAGCGTGCAAGGAACGCATAGCACCGTGGGTGGTAAAATATCTTATGCCTTTCTACACGAAAAGAGTTATTCGAAATCGATTATTGTTCAAAGCTGTGGCAAAGCACATCGCGGATATGTTGATAATTGAAAACACATTCCCTGGTTAGTAATCAAAACATTGTTATTTAAATTCGAGAATTCGAGAAACTTTTTTTTTAAACACCGTATTTCAATTGTGTTTTATCGTTTCAGAGGAAAACTGCGTGGAAGGGTATGTAAAAGACTACTTCCGAAATAAGACTTGCATCAAGGCCGAATCGGACATTTACATATAATTTTTTTTATATCACGCGCGTAGAAAACGGTGCTTTCCGTGGCAGTTTTGCGGGACGAAAGCAGCCAATTTCATGCCAGCGTTGCAAAAATAGGTTCGCGAATGCGCAGTACAGAATCGCTTCACTTTCCGTTTAAGGGCGTTTTGGAAACCCCCGAGGGACGAAAGTAAGCGATTGCGCACTGGGCATGCTCTAAACTAATTTTTAACCGCGCCAAGAAATTGACCGCTTTGACCCGAAAAATTCTACACGAAGCCCAAGTTTCCACGCACTCGATGCAAAAAGTATAGTGTGTGACTTGGGTCCAATTGGTGATTGCAACTCGTGTGATTGCAGCCATAATCGCCAACTTTAAGCCCTTATCACACAATTTACTATTTTCGTAAGTAACGACGACTTTATCATTTTCATCTATCATTTTTGCCCGAAAATTATTATTCTTTCGCATCGAAATTATGATTTTTTTCAATAAAACTCAGTATTAAAGTTTCGAAAGGCCGTGCATCGAAATAAGTAGTTCTGCATTGAGATTAAAAACAGTCATTAGCTTTTTTTTTTCGTTTACGCCTGTGTACATATACAATTATATAATGTATATACTAATTTGTTTTGCGTTATACCGCGTGCTGACTGCCCAGTCTTCCTCGGATCTTCCACGGTGCATTTAATCATTGTCGCCGAACATAAATTCGCGTATTATTAGTCACTGTATTTCAAATACATAGTGATTACATTTAAAATAATTATTTACAAATACAGTGAGTTGCTCATTGTGATTCTGAGGTAGTCAAAAGAGGAATCTTGATTTGCAACTCTCGTGTTTCGAATCGAAAAATTTGTTTGTTCGATAAGCGATATTAACGTGGAAAACATTTTATTCCCATTCGCTGATAGATCTTCCTAAAACACTGCTCCAGCTTAAATCTCTTCATTGCCTTCAAGACAACTGTTTTGACTAGACCAGGCCTTTATCCGCTAGACGTGTATAGAATCAATAAAGCGTGATGAATGATGACACATCGATGGAGTAGTGCACATTTTCATTTTCGTAACATGGTATCGACGGAACAAGCATGGCACATAATAATTATAGTGTCCGGGTGCTACCGATACACCCCTAATATACTGGGATAGATTATCACATATTCGCGGAATTCTTTTTTTTTTTTTCACTTCCTGGCAATATAAAATGTTTATCTATAACTATGTCATTGGAAATCCACTCTGAATAAATCGACGATCGTTACAACTACGTCTTTTTCTGCACTTTCAATTCGATTGCTATTACAAAGTGAACATTTACGTGTTGCGAGAAAAAATGTCCTCATCCGTCATTAGGAATTATGCCTAAAAAGCACATTCTACCGTATAAATCTATGACCAAACAGCACCAGAAAATTCCCTAAACACAATCGTTTTTTTTCCTCAAATAATCACATCGTAAATTTATTTCGTGAAATATTTCTAAAGAATTCTGAAGTGCAAGGAATATAATCTTAGGATTTTCTAGGAACGTTGAAAACAATTCCACAACATTTACGATTGTAAGCTATTTATAAGCAATCCACCGTGTACCCGGAAACCTGACAGAGATTCGAGCGAATAAATTAAGAAACATAAATTTATCAAAGTAACGAGCACGTCTGCAATTAGAAACACACAATTTACAAATATAAGAAATCTTCTATCATCAGCAATAACGCTATTTCCCCAATAAGCGAATATCATGACAAACATTACTTGGGTTGCGCTTATCCAATAAGTTTGCACGATTTTTTTAATAATATTAATCTATTACATAGATAAGGTTGTTAGATTTACTATACGCGCGATAGAGAAAGGATGAAATTACACAAACGAAATACTGACCAATTCGAATGGTTTTTTTTCGTATTTACCACGCCCGGAGATCAGCGAGAGAGTCAGTAGCACAAAAAAATGTAGTTAAAAAAAATTGTACTGCTCTCTCAATAATTTGACTGAAATCAAAATTACGGAAAATATATTTCAACGAAATATAAGCTTTCGTGTTTAGGACGAACATGCTCTCTATTTACAATCGTAACAAATTATTAATTTAACGTGGAATTAAGGACTCTACAAAAAGACACGATTATTTTATAAATACGTATTTCGTGCGTATTTCACTGACAGAGTTAACTAGACCTCGCAATCCCTACAAATTCAATTCTTTGTACCTCATGCTGCGTTGACTATACTGCATAGCTCGATTAACGCCCAGAATACGCTTTTTCGTTCGGAATATAGCGTCTGGCTTTTTATTTACCCCACTTATTAAATACTTGTCGTTGATCTGCAATTACGTGGAGAAACAATTCGTCATGTTAGAAGATAATCATCCCTTACTTGCGCACGACCTTTTTTTTTCGTTTGGTAAAACTCACCAAGTTTCCTTGACACCAGAATTCTCGCGATTCCATATCTTCAGAAGGTATTGCACAAAAAACACGACAACGATGACTATAACCGTATCAATGAAATTCTTCAACATGTTTGTATTATAATTGTTGTGATCCCGTTGGACGCGTTGCCTTACGGCAAGTTGTTCGAGCGTGCGTTGTATGCGATTGAGTTTTTCACCGTGTTCCAACATTTGAATCTCCACTTCTTTCATCATGTTGACAATTCTAAAAATTGAAATTATTAACCGTTAAAAAAATGTTTATCGTCATTATTTACCTGTGATAAAAAAAAAGAAATCCAAACGTACCGCGCTGTGGAACGCCTTCGCTTTCCTATTGACTGACTAGAGTCGGAATGTACATCCGCCGAAGAACTTCCAGAATCGTGAGCCGTTTCCGTTAATGGTAGGTTATTGGAAAGCTGACGTTTCGACGATTTGAGGACGGAAAGGGACGATCGTGATTCCGCCTGTAGTAACGGCACCTGGAGTAATTACATTGTTTAACCTGAACTTCGAAACCCGCCAAGTGAACATCGAATGTCACAGAGGATTCGTTGGTGTTCACAGCATTCACTATTAACCCTTTCGTTCGTAGCATTACCTCATAACCAAAACTGTCGATCAATATTAACTTCCGTCAAGTTTTAGTTGACAAAGAATTGTATAATCGCAAATAAAAATTACAAATAGTTTTCTAATATCAAAACTTTTTATTTTCCAACGAAGAAGTAAATGCCGAAGAGCGAAAGAGTCTTACCTGGAGAGATTGTAGCGACAAAACAGTTTGAAAAAGTTGATTTTCAACAAGAAAACGAAAGTATAAAAATGAATAAAACAATAAATAATTTTGTTTTGTTACGTTTATGTACAATCTGTCCAGACAAGTTAGATAACTCGAAGAGACACTTGTCACAGGCGTTTTCTTGAGCTGGTGGGAGGTTTCGTTCACGGGTTACCTACGAGGTTTCTTTTGGGTCAGTCTGGTACCTGCGTTAGCGGATCCGTGGATACAATGCTGCCGGTTCGCATTATCGGTGTCTTGTGTCTCGTCTTCGTGCACACCACGTAGTCATGCTCGTATTGTACTACATCATTCCGTGGATCCCAAGGTCGTATGTCGGCATGCCGATAGACCCAATTACCCGTGATAATGTCCTGTTGTCAGCATTCAATGTTAATTCAACGGTCAAGGTTCGAAAATTATCGCATTATCAGCGAAAACCCCAGTCGACAAAATAAACGTAAATAAGTCAATGACGAAATGCACAATTATAAAAGAAATTTCGTTGTGTTAACAAAAAGAAAAAAATCGACCTGTGCAAAATATTTCGGGATCCATTCTTCATTGTTCATTTTTCGGTCTTTGGCACGTTCTCGTTGGGCCTCTTCGAGTATTGTTTTTTGTTCCGTAGCTGCTACCTGATCGTCGTTATTGATAGCCGCGGTAACGGCGCTCCAGAGCTTTTCACTTTCCCACTTGCCTTGCTGATCGATCGGGACCGTATATTTTTTAAGTCGCTTGCGACGTACTTCCAGCGTCGGATTAAAGAATACGGTCTCTTGCTATAATTGTCGATAATTTAATTTCTTTTTTTTGCCAGCCACCTCACATTTTTTATTTAAACTTACTCCTGATCTCTTGTCCGTAATCATAATTTGTCCGTCCCAATATCCTGAAATAGTCGCCAATGTTTCTTTGCCGAGTCGTATTCTACCTACCACTTGGTTCATTTGTTCGGAGCCACCCAAAAACGGCTGAAAATCGATAAAAACTGTTGTAATCTTACTGCTGCGACATTGCATAAACTTTCAACTAGGTCACCGTGTGTACATTGCAGTAAACAAATTGCAAACATTAGAAATACGCATAGACCATCGATCGGCGGCGAAGGAATATATTATTGATGAAAATTACCTTGAGTTTGAATTCTAATTCAGTTTGATAACCGGTTTTTTCACATATGACGTTGACTTTGCCACCGAGTTCCATGGACAAGGTACCCATGAGAATTCCTTTGCAATGAGCATAAGGAATCGTCATCGTATAGTCCTCGCCTCGTGGTAACATCGTTAGCACAGCCGCGCCATCCAAAACTGCCGAAGTTGAATTTCCTGCGACAGACACCAAGAAAATACTTTTTTTTACTATAAATTCTACGATATTGCTGTGTAAATTACGAATTACAACGTACCATAAAATTTCGACTTGGCAATTATGGTTGAACTTATCGTGAACCCGTCTCGTCGATTAGTTACGTAGAATCCCGATATAGGAGGATGATGAGATATCTAAACATCGTAAAGCAGTTATATACGAGTTAGATAAATACCATCCGTAATAGCAACACAACAGAAAAAAACAAATTCTGTAGCGCAAATAATAGCGTACCTGTTCAGCTAAATAGAACGTGCGTGAACCATTCGGGTGTTGCCAGTAGCAGCGAAAAGTTTCTCCCAAAAGTGGATTGTACGGTTTTTTCAAACCCTGCGGTTTCTTGTAAAATCCAGAGAGGTACCACCTTACAACTCCTTTCATACGTGTAAAGGCATCGTCCTCGAGAACGGCTCTAGGATATCGCGCGATTGGTAACAAAAGTATTCTCGTAACATCGATTCGGCGGTAAGCGAGAGATTTGTACTCACTGAGACAGAAGATCCGCGTGGTAATAAGAATCAGCGAGTTTCTCCAAGAATGATCTCGGTTCCAGTATAAACGTAGGCAGAACTACTTTCGAGAGATCCATTCCCGGTCTCACTTGTTTCATCAAAAACCATATCAATGACTTTTGCTCGTCCGGAAGTTCAGCGACAACTTCTCCAGCCTGGTAAACAAATAAAATGATTTCAACGATACTTCTCTTTTTCCATAGCGATAGACGGTTGAAATAAATGCCTTTATTTTTGCGATAAGGGTGAAATTATCGTGAAAATGTAGAAATAAAAAGCTGTTTTTTTTTAAACGTTTTTTCGATGTTATTGTTATTGTTATTGATGTTAAACTTAAAATAAACTCGAAATAAAAAATGGAAAAAAGAAACTCGTCCCTGCTGATACACCGTGCCACAAAGGGTCGATATTCGATTTCACTTTGTTAAACCGCTATCGCAAGGAATAAAGGCAACTTTTCCGAGTTATCAAGTCAACCGAAAAATAACCCAGTAAGCCTGTAAAAAACGCGATTACTCACCGAACCAAGAATTTCGTTCTCGTTAGCGACGTAGGGGGTTTCGGAATAGGTCTCAGGTTCATCCTCCTTGACCGAGGCCTCAGACTCGCTGTCGCTCGCACTGATCTCAGCATCTGCGACGACTCCGTTTTCCGGTTGACTTATGTCGTCCAGGTCTGTGTGCGAGGTGTATACAGGATCTAGCGTTACTACTTGGTGGGTTTCGTACTCGAGGACATGGACAGAAGGAATGGTCATGCGTCGAGGGGGTCCGACGAACGGAAAGGACGGCGAGAGCAAGGTGACCGGACTACCGGGAAGACGTAAATTTCCGCTCTCGATATCCGTACACTCGCCGAGGTTCGTTGTATTTTGTGTTTCGGGATCCGTCGGAGGCGTCGGTGACTTGCCAATCAATTGTTTCTCCCAATAAGCTACGGCGTGGTAAAGCTGATGGAACATCGGTGTCGGAGAAGGACACGGACTCTTGGCGTCATGATTGTACACCGGGGACAAGGGTTGCGGGCAAGATAGCAAGCGTCTTTGGGGCGTTGTGGGTGAACGTGGTGCATAATGGTTCAAAAATATCGGCGGCAGGTCGAGTGTGTGCTCTGTACGTGTCTCGGTACGATGATCAGCAGCAACGGAGCATTAATGACAAGTTCAAGTGTCGTTAGTTATTTCGTCATGTACAAGAAAAAAAATAGCGCCGTATTCATCAAATTTTTTTGGTACTATCTTTTGTTTCTTTCAATTCGTAACGTGGATCAGTCGACGCTAATTTGATAGCTCGATGTGGTTGGCAGAGAAGAGGATAAGATATTGTATTTGCGTGTGCGTTGCTCAAGCGAAAGACGGAAGATATGTGAAATACTATACCACGGTGTAAATTCAATGCGTACGCTTTTCGTTGGTGATCAATCGGCTCACCGCTGTCGTCAAGGCATAGCGTTATAGTTTTAGTTAGAGAACATTGAATAGAGTTTTTGACAGTACGTAATACATGGACTTTGTACTACCCGTCAAGGTTTTCTAGACACTCGTCTGTTTTAAACTGAAAATCGGCTATTTCTTTTCTTTAGACAGCGTTACAGCAGGATTACATTACGATTCGATGTAAATAACTTTTTTTCTTCTCTTTGTAGCGTATACATATTTCTGTTTGTGATTTAGGTGCCGTGAAATTGGCCAGTATGTTACGAACAGTGCGAATCTCTATCGATAAAGTTTTAAGCCGAGATTCTTACCGTGATCGTCGAAATGTTTTTCGTAATCCGCTTCGCTCCATTGAGTCTCGTGGGTGGTTGTTCCATCGTGTTGCGGTGAACGCGGTATAGCACTCGCAGAACGAACAATCAGAGATGAACAACGTAAAGATAATTCTAGGGCGTCGAGCCAACACTTGCCAGCGGCCTGAGACGGAGCACGGAAAATCAGATAGGAAGTTGGTAAAGGCTGTACCACCGCACCTGCAACAACATTTTTTTTTCTACTTATTTCCCTGCTCGAGATTTGGATAAAAAGTATTTAATATCGCTTACCGATTGCTTCCTTTTCCGGTCCTCTGGGAGCCCAAATAGACTGATCCAACGGATGAAATAATTTGAAGCAAAAACCGTCTTTCTTGCTGGGGCGTTCGATCACCTGACACGTGGTCAATAATACCGTCCCCACCCAATGGTTGCTCTGCGAAACGCCGTGAAATGAAAGAAATATAATCATTATATAAATTATGGCAAAACTCATCGCTGCGACATTTATTTCCGCATGATAAAATAAAAATTTTCATAATTTGTGTATACATTTTTTTTTGCAATGAACATTTCTTTATTTTTTCAAACATCAGCACAAAATAATGATTAATGTCCAACAAAATTTAAATTTCAGGAACTAAATCATCTGGTCGAAGGTAAGACATGCATTTTAAAAAATGTGATGGAGCAGTAACTTACCTTGATCTTTGGACTTTTGTATAATAAAAGTAAACCCGGTTTGAGAATGCACCAAAGCTTCGTCCAGCTCTTAAGCGTCCCGCGAACTTTGAGCCAATCGCTCATAACAATAACAGTCGGATCCTTTAATGAGCTCAGTAACTCGTTAGCGACACGCTTCTTCTCCATTCGATAATTCTTTCGTTGCGCTTTGTAGGATTCCTTTCTCGTCAATTTACACGTATCCACGGACTGAAACCCATCGACATACCAACGAACCGTTTACAGCGGTGACTCAAGCGTATAGCGAATAATTACTGATTTCAATCATCGGAAGTGACGTATCATGTTACCTTATCCGAAGAGTTGTCAACTTTAAGGCTACTTTCACCCATTGCGGATAATCCTGAAACAGACGGTGAAGCACCGTCTAATAAAGTTCAATAACCGGAGTATTATAACAACGAAATGATTATCGAATTAGCATATCATACCTTACCACTGGCATCTGAAGTGATATAATTGCCTTGAGATTACGATCTCAATCAAGCGGATGCACACAGCCACGATTTTATGAATTTTCTAACTTTCTTTTTTTTTTCTTTTTTGTGAAAAGCGTAAAATATTTTTGATAAGCCGAAAAAATTGCAAAATTGTGCCCATACAGCCGCAATATTTAGGTGCTTTAAAGCCATGATTTGAACTCGTATCGTAGCTCGAAAAAGCTGTACTTTAAATGCCAATGGACAGAATGAAATGCCTGGTGAAGAATTTCTGCGAAACGGTTTATTCCGGGAATGAATACCTGCAGATAGAGGCGCAGCACCTGTTGTAAGATTTACACTTGCTGTAAGGGACTCCGACGACGGTAGCTTAGGCAATTGGGGTGGTTGATTATGGACACTGCCCTGTCGAGGTCGCCGTTCGTCCGCTGGTGCTACACGTTCATTAAACCGTTACAACGTTGTTTGCCAAAACTTACAATAAAATCGACAGAAATTCAAGAATTTCGATACAACACTTTCACTTTACAACGATCCAAGTTACAAAATTACATTTACACAATTATTTAACACGCGTCTGTTGCACGTGGATCTTTTAATCTTACCTTTTTTACCGGTCAACGATTTTATCCATTTACCCATTTCAAGCTATCTATTTTATTCTCTTTTATTATTTCATGCGAGAGACAGTTTATCATTATCGGTTTAATACACTTTATTAGGTGTAATTTTAAATTA
>JABMBT010097438.1:0-10411 GCA_018906895.1 Odontocolon sp. PSUC_FEM 10030002
TAATATATATAGGCATATACAGGGTGACCCAGAATACCCGTACGATCAGTGATTAACATCATCACACTGTACTGTGATAGCTCTCACTTCAATTACTTTACATTTTAATGTTATAGCGAATATTTTAAAACGGCAAACGGGGATAAACTCCAGAGGTCCCTAACAGTATGGTAATCACTGATCATACGAGTATTCTGGGACACCCTGTGTATAGACGTATATATATGGTGTACAGTGCATAGGACAAGACGTATTCGAACCTCGCTGCTTCAGGTTTGGTTCATGCCCCGAAGCCGAAAGGGTCCCGTGCGGACAGACACAGTAGATATACCCAACCGAAGCGAAGGAGCGAGTGAGACACAGACTCTAGACGATGCAGGACAGCGTCTCGCTTTCTGGAGGCAACGAAGTTTCGTAATTTATGAGAGAAGCTGAGTTGGTCTGCACAACGCGTTTACCGCCGACAGAGCCTCCACCAAGTCCTTGGTGAGCTCTATATGGAAGGATTCCGACGTCCGCACAGGTTTAAACGCTAACCCGGGCCTTCCTGGCCACGTAAGTCGAACGAATAGTTGTACTCGAAGTTGGGCTTGGCTCAGCTCAATCCTACTGGTCCCGAGCAACCCTCTGAACGAGAAGCACCGAGCAATGTACTCTGTGCAGTGACTGAGAGAGTCTACACGCTTGGCACGCGACGTGCCTTGCTGAGAATCAGCTAGGATATTCACAGGGAGAAGGGTGCAATTTACAATGCAGAAAACAGGCCTCTCCTCCTAGTCCTATTCCGATTCTTCTTGGGAAGTATAGAAGAAAAAAGAGACTTACATGGGACACTTTCGTATACTACACTTTTACGATTGTTATCAGCTTGTACAACAAACAATTTTAATTCACAAATTTTAAGTTCAGGTATATTTTATACACTCGACGAAAGAGTACAAATTGCAGTTACAAAGAGTTCCACGTATTACACTGTATCCCACGTTTCCCTATGTAATACGAAGTGAAAGCAAAGTGCATTTCATTGCATCGACATAAATAATTATTTGCTCGATTGTGCAAAACGCACATTCTGTTGCTTTTGTCGAAAAACATTTGTACATATTCTAATGCATAATGATACTCGGAAAATTAATGTTACCAAGATAATTTTGCGAGCCGATTGTGCCCAGTCACGCGTGACCAGCGAGAGAATCGAGAGAATCGAGAGGACGAAACAGAACCACCACCTAGCCACACGTGGCTGCGATTCGACGCACACTGGAACACACTGGAGTAGATAGAATTCGAAAACACGCAGAAACTACAGACGGGGTGAACGGAGAAGGGGGATGAAAGCGGTGCGTGTGCAACCACTCTCGCACCACCGGCGTCGTCGCCGCACGTTCGAAGCGCCGCGGTATTCCGGAAATGAATATTTTACCATTAACTTTGCGCCCGAACCGTGGTAGTTCCATTGTAGTAATTGCGAACACTTCCGAGCATCGGGTGCCAAACCGCAGGTCGCTACAATCAATTACGAGAAGCAAGGGGATGGTGCAACTGGACGCGTATAATAAGAGCGAGTGAGATGGAACATCATGGCATGCCCACAGAGTCTATATATTATGCAGCACATCGAATGTCCTCTCAAATGATACCTACGTGTTTGCACGGCCGTGCTTTCCGCGTAGAGTCGGTCACTCACAAAAGCTCACTCTGGTTGCACGTGACGTGTCCATGAACCCACCCGTAATAGTGTAATGTTCATATAATACAGGACATTCCAAAAGGTACAAGTAGGAAGGATAAACTGTGGATTCCGGGTAGAAACTGGAGCAACTATTTCCTTTCTGACAATTGCGAAGCTTTCATCCGTTGGAATAGCGTAGAGCGAGAAATATGACCCAACTAAATATTTCGGCACATAACACATCTGTGGTTGGATTGAAATTCTCAGGTATGCATATTATTCGACGAAATATCATCTGTAAAGCCATCAGCCTGAAATATTTGTAGGATATTAAGAACCAGCGGTTTCGCGATTGTTCATCTTCGAGAATAAGGATATGTTACCTGTACTCGGAATAAATTAGTTTGAATATTTCAAATGTCTCCAACTGGTTCATCTTGACGTGCTGAGTAATATTCTACAGGTCAATCCTAGAAACAATAGCAATTTGTAGTGAAAAAGTAAATCATAAATTGATTGGATCTGAATAATAAATATGTATTCTCGTCTCCCAGTGGATTGTTTTAGATTCGTTTATTTTTTAAATTACTTGATTTGTAGATAAATGCTCCAGTAACCGACCAATAACCAGTGTCTAGGTAGAGGCTAAGTATAGGCGTTGAATAAATTTTCTTTAAACCGGACGACTTACTTTAGGTAAAGCATGTCTCATACATAGCAAATAGACAATATCACTTAAATACTCTGTGGCGGGAATTACAAAAGGTAATATTTCAAAAAATCTCAATCATGTCTTTCTTTTCATTTGATCTACAAGTCAGCAATTTAGCCCCAAACTATAAAGTCCAGACATGAAAAATGTCACCTTTTCGAATCTCGACGACATTCAAATGTTATCACAAATTGTTTCAATTTGACAAACGAGTGTTCTGCGACATCCTGCACGTATCTCATCAACGTATATACATTTACATAAATATGTTCATAGGTATTAGTATGTATCATCTATACGTGATGTACGGGTATGATGTGCAGCATGTGTCGCTGCTATTGCGTTACACATATATTCATGTAGTTTTGATGCAGAGCGTATACGAGTGCGAGCCGCTGTCGCCCTCGATAAATTGGCAACGTTAAATTTAATGTCATTCATTTCGTCGAACGAGACGACGCCTGCATGCCTGGGTCGACGAGTGTCGTGATCAGCTAACGGTCACTCGTTGGCTGTGTACCGACGTTAGCCACGCTGCTCGAAGCGCACCGTGTGCGTTACACGTGCTATGTTCACTTGCGTATCGCATGCCGCTTCGATGAACGGAGTTGTTCCTCGTCCCCGACGAACTACCAACTAAAATTCGCTCTCGTACCTGTAATAACTCTGTCGTCTCTCGGCAACGCACCGGTAACACCAAGTTGACGGGTGCGAGTGGAAAAATCGAAATGACGAGCAATACTCGTTCGCCGATACAATCCCCCGTATACAGAATGTTTTTTTCACCGAATTCCCGTGTCGAAAAAATTCAACACTCGTTTGCGTACATGAAATAAAACGAGAGTCACATGTCGGTACATCCTTTATATCAGTTTGTACGTTGTAGCTGTTACTCAGCGCTAGAGTGCAGTTACAGCGACATCGATTTTTACATTGGATGTTATCTACAAATTTTACGAAGAAAAATTTGACACCGATACGTTAGCGCGCGGTGTTTGATATTGATCGGATTATTTTCATGAACATTTGTATAGTTTCGACGAATGGACCACGCAGTAAGCTGTGTAATAAATAGTTTTATCTATACAACCTCAGACTATATAAACTCAGACAGATTAATTGATACGGGTGTTCTTTAACCCTTCAAGCCAATCCTTCACCCTACGCAGCCTTGGTCAATGGCCTTTCGACGACAAACTATTGAGAGAAATCGTGAGAATCCGAACCTTATTGTAATCCTTGTGTAAGATAGCGTAAAAAAAAAAAAATCGCGACAACTATAGAACTTTGCAAACTCGATGCTTTGGGTGATTCAATACAATTTGAATTTACATGGTTAATATTTCTGTAACTATTGAAATAAGTCCACAATAATGTCTCCAGACGATTAAACTGATCCATTGGTCAACGCAACAGTTGCGCATAGGCGCTCCACCAAATAACGAAGTAATTTCCGATTACTTCATCTCAAGCTATATATTTTTTTTTCCACTTCTTTCCCAACTTATTTCCGGAACTCTTCGAAAACTTCTGGCTTTACTGTTCTGAAAAACTTGCGGCTTTCGTATTTTAAGGTGCTATTCTATGCTATAGTATAAAGCACGTAGGTATATATGTTCTATCGCGTGGAATCTCTTTAGCGAACTGTGGATATGAGAGAGCAAGAAAAAGAACGCAGTGAAGTAAGCTTTGATGCACGGGCTAGAAAAACGACCCTATAAAATGGTCATAAAGGGACCGGAGGAATACGTCGCGATCCCGTCGCGTTTCTCCATCGCCTTCGTTCCCGACACACTATAACCCTCAACTTCATCCTCTTTCGTTTCGAGTTCCCGTTTCTCTCGTCCGCCGGAATAGACGCAACATAATAGATCGAGTACCCACTGGAATTCTCATTTTTCCGGTCGATCTCCTGGAAAATCATAGACTCGCCACGGCGAGTACGAGGTTCGCTTCCAAAAAGCACTATACGCGTATGTCCCCAGGATATTTGTAGTAGTGTATCGCTTGTGAGTCCAAGATCGTACGAGGATGGCATACAACAAAATCATGGAACTGTTCGTGTCACGTACTTGAAGGAGTTATGGTCCGTGAATGGTCGGACGCGCCTACCGAGCGCGTTTCTTTCGTAGCTGCGATCCACGTTCGTAAAGAAGTACGATTTGATTTTTAGTTTTCCCACAGATTCCAACTATTTTAACAACTAAAATATTTCTCAAAACAAGCGGATAAAAATTGTTAAGTTTGTCGATCACTCTTCTTTATAGAGTTTATACAGAAAGTCACCAAGAATAGAGATTCAGAAATAAATATGAAAGGGGGATTAATATTAATATAATTGTCGACAAAGTGAAGATAAATATGTAATGAAGAATATGAATGAAAGAAGAAAGTCTTTGAATGCGACCTAGGCCAAGATGAAATATTAATTTCTTCATATTCGAGTTTAATACGTTTTTCAATGTATGTATTAGAATCTCAAAATCATAGATCGAACTTTAAATTTCCTCCAACTTTTCTCCTATCTCTATCCAAAATTTAATTCACAATTTACAGTATATTTAAAGTAAAGACCATTATAATTTAAAGCTTTAAAATAAAAATATGAAACGGGGTCCTTAAAAGGACGATATAGCTACACTTAATAGCTTATAAATCCTCGCTGGAAGGTCACGTGGCTGACATTAATCATCGATATATTATTTAAAAACCCAAGCCTGCATATCAGAAGAACATCTATTAAGTCTCGTAAAAGCGCGTCATCAACGAAATCGTGAAAGAATGTGAACGATAGTGCATAGATACGCGTGTCTCGACGGACCCTCTCCAGTTTGTTCATCCTACTCTGTCGCTCTTCTATCCTATTGCTTCCTTTTTCCTCTTCCTGCAGCCTCTATATCTCTCTCGACAGACGTGGTTCGGCAATAACCGATATTCAGTCGAAGATTGCCAGGCATAATGGCGGATGGAATTTTTATGGAGCTGCATTTTTCGGACTGAATGTTTTATCGGGGCCAGACCTTTCTCTCTGGCTGCACCACCGCCCTTCATCCTCCCCCCGATTCCGTGTATGTTCGTTTTTTTTTTCACTTTCCGTCCTTTTCCCTTTCGTACTTGAGTTCATTCTCCATTTTCAATACCTATCTATCTGTTCTATATCGACCAGCAGGATTCGCCACTCTCCTCTCAGTGCCTTCTGACGTAGCAGCTAGTATGGAAAGAAAGAAATAGAAGGAAAAAAAGAACCTTCTCAATCTCCACGCGTTCGTCTTCGTCTTGAAATCTCGCGTCTCGGACGAAGCTGAAGCTTTCTGCTATCGCGTTGGAATTTTCTCTCACTCTATGCTCTACTATACCCATAGTCTCTATTCTTCGGAAGGCCGTTAAAAGCAATCCATACTTGATTCCACCCCAGCTGTCTCCACGACATAAAAGTAGATGTACGTCGTAAAATTTAAAAATTTATTTATTCCCTTAGATTTTACGAAGCTTCTTGATCAAGAAATATACAGTAGCGGTACCTAGTACTTAAAAAAAATTGAAAGTAATAAAAAAATCTCTTAACTGTCCGGACGTAGACCTTTTATTATACGCCATGAGTTAGATGAGAAAAAAAATCAGTGAAGGTTCCGCAACGATGATACGAACCCCATTATTTTCCTCTATTCTTCACTAGAAATACTGTAAATCATACTCCAATTTTTCAGTAACCCAAAAACGCACGTAATTGCATTTTTTGTTACAATTATGAATCGAAAAGTTTCGACATTTTTCACAGTTAATATATGAACGTTACTTTGTAAAAAATGTAAAAAATAACTAAAAACAATGCGCCGAACTTATACATTGTTTTTTCTCCATATACTCGGTGCTGTAAGCGCGGTACAGTACACGCGTGACTTTGATATACTCTCGCTGCTGGGTCCATATGATCCTTTGTACAACAAACCAACAGGATTACAGACTGGAGTAGAATGTAGAAGATCCACATACTCTCGAAGGTGCTGTATTATAATCAGCCCCACGTGTCAACAACGTACTGTACACGAACAAGACGCACACGTACATGAAACCGATATATGTACCAGGCACAGAATAATTTCGTTCAGACCTCATCAAAGGATGCAATGTACGTGGTTGGTTGTTCATACTCGACATAGCTTCCATCTTGTACCACCCTTATAGTTTCTCTTCAGCGGTTTACCTCCGGCGCACCGTCCACCCGCGAGATTAAACTAAACGTTGAATTTTAAGGATTCGATTACTCTCTTTGTCGGTAGAGTCTCGTCCCTTTCTTTTCCCTTCCTTTACTGACATTCCATTCTTAGAGCGGTTACTGCAACTCGCTAAGGGATCGTGTATCGTAACCACGATCTGCTCCAGCACCTGGATACTTTGAGTTTTCTTCCACCGCGACTAGACTGAATGCGAATAGAAAAAGGAGGTTGCGGGCTCAGCAACGCTTCGAGAGTTCAATTTCCTTCAATGGAAGTAACCGCAACACTCAACCACGCGAAGATCGACCGAAGGAATTTCGTGATAACAGGCTAGATCATTTATACATACGTTCTTACAAGAGCTTCTGCAGCATTTCCACTGCATACCTTACTGTATCTACAGGTTGTTTCTAAATGCACGCTAAATAACTATGATTCGGCTTTTTAAACCATATCTAAGTGGGAGAATCCCAGAGTCCCAATCGATATAAAAAAAATGGGAACTACAGAATTCGTTGTCGAATCCATAAACCGATAATTTTCGATTTCTATTATAGAAATCAAATAATAAAAAATGATGAGATTGATTTTTGACCCGGAATTTTATTTGTGCTTCACCAATTGAAAAAGTCTGACCATATATGGCCCATGAAGTTGTTAGCAACAGTGTATGATTTCAATCAATTGTATTTGAAGTATATCGAACGATCAAAAAATTGTTCGAATAGAAATCAATAAAACACAACTTTCACACATTACCCGAAGTCCAAAACCCCATTTTGCACTACACACACGAATCACCCGGTATACCCACACTTATTCTTCCGGAGAACTTATATAGCCGGAATCGAAATAGAAATATAAAGAAATGGAAAGGGAAACCGGAAAACTCGCAAAAGCCTAGATACTGATGGAGAATATTGCAACGATACAGTGAAAAATACCAGAAAAATAGAAAGAAAAATGAGTGCGAAAAATGAACGACGGGAAAATCGAGAAAATGGCAAACCCGCGCGTATTATGAGTTTATGTCGGATTTCCATGGTTTGCTTCAAGCTAGAGAGGAAAGGAGAGAGTGAGGTGTATTTCCGGTTGGCTTCGGGTATTCGATTTTGAAGCCTCCATTCTTTTCCCGAACCCACTTTCGAGAGCGCAAAGCTTCTGCTTCCATCCTGCTGTACTTCTCCGACCATCATCCGTCCTACTCTACCCCCCCCCCCTCCACCCACTTATATTTCTCGTTGGTGGCTTGCTAGGTACTCATGAAAGTATATTGCACTTTCCGGACTACGGCTTACACGTTACATTCTCTGATAATTGGATTGGAAATCGATCCTCGGTGATTGCGTTATTGCAACGACAGTGGTTGAGCTGAAGTTCGCTACGACACTTTCACACACTCAGTCTTTTATACACCTATATACATTTAATATAACTTTCTTATTATACGAAATCCTAAAACTGCACGAAATCTCCATGAAATTGATGAACACTGAAGTACTTATTCATTTCCGTTTCCTATCAGAAGACCCGCAAATTTCTATAAAATGAAATGGTTTTTTAAAACCATTTATACAGTCGAAAATGTAAGGTAAAAAAGAAGGTTATCTCCTTCGCTATCCTCCTCTCTATCCCACTGCGATCTTTACTCCTTGACTCGTCTTCGGAGATTGGTACCATATTTCTATAATTCTCTTAATCTGAAATCCAAACACTCAAAGTCATCCAAAGCAATCTCCTTGCGTCCACATCCCTCACTTCTCTAAAACTCTTTCCTACGATGATATAACGCTGCATGCTTCGAACCTTTGCGTTTGGTCTGAAAGTTTGGCAGCTAGTGGTTATCTTCCTGGTCTCTTCTTATACTTGAAGATCTTACATCTTACAGCAATGTTATTATGTACTTTGAATCCTTTCCCTTGCGTTTTCTATATTTGTCGTATTTTTCTTATAAACATGATCCGGAAGGGCGGAGAAGCAGAACGCGATCACGATCTAGAGGACTTTTACTTCCTTCATACATCTTTCTTAATGACGTCGCGTGGGACCATTCACAGTACACCACAATATCAAGTCGAAACTTTTCGACTTACTTCTCTTAAAGCATCTTCCCAGACTGTGGGGCAATGCATTTCTGCTGCTGCAGAGGTAGCACACCGTAGATACAATGTGTACGTGCATGGACGGACGTACCCACAACCGCAATAATACAACTACGTTCTCACCATACAATTAGATAGTCTACCTTAATATACCTCTACATTTGCATATACAGAGTGTCTCAAACTTCTTACAGAATAAATGGTTGGCGATATTTAGACCTAAAGCTACGAATTATCTTCCTTCATAATAATTACAACAGTTCAGGTACGAAAACCATAAAGTCTAAATGAATGAAGTTCTTTTGGACAATTTAAATCGTACTAATTTGTGGTACTAGTCAAGAGGATGAACTAAAGATTAAACACGATTTATGCTTTGTCATATTTGCATAAACGGTTTCCCGGCAACGTTATAGATGATCAACTTTAATGAACAATTCTTTCCTGTTTAAATTCCAACGCAATCGCTGGGCTTATAAAAAGCTTTGAGTAGGGCCTCAAAAATGATTTGATCTCAAGGATATTTTTTCAGTTGATAAAGAAGCCTGCACCATCGATACTTATGAACAGAAAGACTGAATAATGTGATTAATTTCTCGCATGCGTGTATTAAATTACGGAAGAACTTTTGTAGTTTTCCCATTAGAATAAGTTCTTTCTTATAAGTACCTGTTTGAGATGAATTTTGGGACACCATATATATATTCATAGCGCATGTATACAGCTACTTACCGGTATAATATTCCTGCTTCTTCGACGTTTACGCTCATAGTATTTCCATAGACCTCTCTGTACTGCATTTATCTAATAATATCATGGAGGCTCTACTTGGCTTGCATTTTCCTTAATACTACAGCGTGAATATTCGAGGCAACTGTGTCCCTAGTGTTGCTCCGACAACATCACTGGCACAGCAAGAAGATGTGGTTGTGAGCTTATATCGATACTTGCCTTTGCTCAGTAACCTCACTCCTTTGCCTTGGTATGAACTGTAGAAGGATCCCTAAGGATCACGTCTAGAGCTTGCAACCTTGCGGTTAGTCGTTAGCGCGTTGAGAAAACCCATAAAGATTTGCACACAAGCCGCCCATCGGAGGATATTGTAACTCAAACCTATGCTGTTGCATTACTGGTCCTGCACCTGCAGACACATTCGCAGAGAAACGCGCAAACTAATAGCCGAAGGTCGGAGATGCACCTGGGCAGTGGTAACTTTTTATATTTCACGCTTTTCTGTGCTCCCTCGAGAATCCAGGCGATATCTATTCTCAGCATATATGTGCGACATATACGCCCATGTAAACAAACGCAGAATATTCCATAAATCGCATCAAATAAATATGAGAAGTGTTGTATACTTAAAATTCAACATTTTCTTCTGCCGAAGTACAGTGATGAATGATGGTTCAAGCATCCGATTTTAACGACTTACGTGTATAAATATACCAAATTAGATTAAGCTGAAAATTCATTATAAGATAATGAGGCAATTTATATTAAAAAAAATATTAGAGAAGGCTGTAAAAACGTATGGTCTTATCGAAAAATTATAATAATCCATTTCATCATTGAGAATCAACCAACTCAAATGTCCCTAAACACAGGCCGTTTCTTCAAAAACGGTTTGTACAATCTCCGACATGGACCAATGTCATGCATTTACTCTAAGCGTATTCTGTTGCACCCTGTATATTAAAATATTTATATA
>JABMBT010097549.1:0-10406 GCA_018906895.1 Odontocolon sp. PSUC_FEM 10030002
GGGGGAGAAGAGCAAGCACGATTCGTTTTCACCATTCTCTCGTGGAGAGGACAAACTTAATTTACTGGGAAGAAAGAGGAAATCGATCCTACGGGGCGACTGTGGCAGAGACGACGAGACGAAGGGGCGAGAATCGAAAACCCTGAAGCTTTCGGGATACGCGTGAAATCTCCCTCCACCCGCCCGGCCCCTATGATTTATGAAATCACTTTCGAGTCAGCCCGTCGGAGAGTTCTCTTCTCTCCTTCACTCCCTGATTGATCGTATCCATTCCCGCGTTCAGATTACACCAGAATCGTGAACGAGTGAGCGAGCGGGAAGTTGGAACGCGCGAACATGTTAATAAGAAGTTTCACGATAATGATTTTCACCGAGTAATTTCCGCGTTGGGCGACTGCTAAGCTGGCAGGAAGGAAAGAGTATACGGAGCTGCCACGTTAACTCATCACTCATCGACGTCGTTTAATGCGTTTCCACGAAGCGATTAGTCAAAAAGTGTACATATATAGTTAAGGAGGCAACAGCAGAACCGGACATACCCCGCACAAGTGCAGGGAAACATTTTCCAACGTTCCATGTAATTATCTCCGATACCGTGTCCCGAGAAGCACTCGGTGACTCTTTAAGAAAATAAGTTTTTTTTTTTTTTTTTTTTAGCCTAGTAATAAAAAAAATTAATTATTCCCGTCAGTCTTGTCACTCGTGGAACTGTATTAAGGAGGTTCGACTGTTAAACCATATAAAGCTGTTCTCAAAAATGTTTTTTGCACAACACATTATCATTGGGACTAGTTAAACCGTAAAATCGCGAATTTATACCATTTTCATACTTCGTATTGTTTATACGAAGCTTTCAAAAATTGAAAACAGGACCAACATAAAAATTTCATACATATGTACCGCGTAGGAGCTGAGATATATAATTTTTATTTTACACGGGAAGCGTAGCTATATAGTTATAATTTCCGTCTTTTTACCGCGAATATTTAAAAAACGCAACGGTAAATCGTTTGGAAATTTTGTAAACAATAAGATTATACACGTTTTAAGGTCCCACAAAAATTTTAAATGCATAACTTGGATTTGACCGAAGCTCTTTAAGTCTGAGGTAATTATAGTGTTTCATGAGCTATACAAATATTAAATGTGTAAACAGTTCTGGAATATTGTTTTTTCTTATTTTTATCTTGTAATGCAAACGACGAGTATAAGCTGAGGATTATTATGCAACTGAAAGGACAGCGAAAGCGAGACATACAACAGCAGGAAGAACGTCTACAATTTTCACACCAGCCAACTATAAGTGAAGAAGTTTCGCACAAACTCTGCTTACATGCGTTGCCTCTGTCTCTGTATCTCTGTCTCTCTCTCTCTGTAAATAAAATAGATTTACCGATTTCTCTTATCCGACTGAATTGAACAGTAACGAGTCGTCGGATCTCAGTAATGTAATAAATCATGGAGTCGAACTATCGTCAGATAATCATCGATGTATATAGATAATCCCAGCTTCCATCCTGTGCCTCGGGTGGAACAGATCGTTAATAAAAGTATGTAGGGCAACGTTAATCAGGATTCTCTCTGAAAACGAATAGTACCAATAATATCGAATATCATATTTACCATCTCTTACAGAAGCCTCGGATTAACTTTGCTTTCAAATTCAATAATCGTAGCTGTAAGGGAGGCACCGATCCCGAGAAATCTGTCATATCGCCTGCCTATATCAATAATAATAACGCTTCGAATTTTTCAAGTGCTTGCCGATTGCCCAGAGCAGCGTATATAACGCTCCAATAAATTCAGTGGGAATATAATGCTCCTTTATGGGCCTCAACAAAGGTAGGTAAGGGTCCCTTTACTTTGCTGTATGGTGTATTCCATGCAGCTTCGGTGGGTCACGCCCGATTCGTATTCGACATACGCTAAGGTACACTCGAATATTTCATATTGACACTTCGAACATTAACTTCATTCGTCAGGGTCTCACCACCCAATGACACGTTCACCTATACTGCTAGTACATATTCCCTGTTGCTCTTGCACTTTCATTATTCATCATTCGCTCCCTCTTTTACTGGCTTCTCCATAGCTCTCTTTGGCACAGACAGCTGCACTGGCCTATGGTGTCATTATGCCTTCCAAAAGGGACTCTTTCTCTCTTTCGCTTTGCTTCGCAATCTTTGTCGCAGGGTTTTCGCGTTGTTTAGACAGCCTTCGTTTCCGGATAATGCTCAGACGAATTTTGTCCATCGTACCATACATGCCTGGACGACAAAATCTATCCTACGGGCTGGTGTGTTTTTCCAATCGATTACTCGCTCACTTTTCCATTTTTCAGAATTAAATTCACGTGCGCTCTGATGGTTGACACACGAACCCTGAAGCATTCTCGGAGATTCCAGGGTAATCCGATTCAACCGAAAAGAAAAGAACCATATCTACAGACCTCCCGATCCCATTCTGCTATCATATTCAAGAGGAACGTGAATTTACGATAAAACTCGTAAGCACAAGGATATCCCGTTTTCCCAACAGGAGAAAAATATCTCGAGAGGCAAACACATGGGTTTCTTAAAAGTTTCGAGCGTCGGGTATTTCACAAATATCGAAGAAGACGTTGTGAAACATCTGCATGAATACATATCTGCACCACATTTCTAAAGGAACCAAAATCATAACGTAATGCACTTTAGGAGAGATCGGATGCTCGGAACGCGGTACGAAACGGAAGATAACGTCACGGATGCTCGCAAATTTTGCGACCCGTACCTACCATTCTTACATACAGTACAGGAGCGTCGTAGCATAACAGAAGCGATCCTCTCGTGAGCGCAGAATGAGAAGGATGAACGATAGGGGAGGCACGCAAGACCGCGCAGTTTTGTAAAAAGCTTTTGTGAGTTTACCCACGTCGTAACTTCAACTTTGTCGTCGTAGCCGGAGTAGAGGTGCTACAGGGATGTACAGGGTTGGTTGAGAAAGCTGATGCAGGGTGCTCTACTGTTGTTACGGTTTCTGTGTGCTACTCCAATGTTACTGCCGCCTCTTCGCGTTGCTCTTCTTCTCTGGCGACTCGTCGCCACGCGGGGCAGAGGGATCTTGAAACGACGCGAAGAGGCGAACGACATCGCGGCGTCAGTTACGATGGTGTGTACTCTGGTAGCAGTATAAAGTATAGTAGAGCCATAGGAAAACCGTGAGGTAGTGGGCGGTAAGGGTATACAACGTTGGAGCATAGAGCACGCGGAGGGTTAAAGCGGATAAAAGAGCGCTCGGGAAATTACGGCGTCGTAACTCCCGGTAAGCGCGAAAGAGCGTATGTGACAGCGGGCGGACAGGCGAACCGACGAGGCGCTCGGGAAACCAGCGCAGCATCACCGGGGCGCGTACTCTTCTCGCACTGTCGTCCCTCACTCCCGTACGCGGTTTATAGCTTTTCGCGCTACGGTACTAGGGGCTGTTTCGAGGGTATTTCAGGCGGGTGTGTGGTTTGCAGACAACGATGGGCAACACACTGGGCCATGGTGGCCGCAACAATGTGACATATACTATACCGTGTCCTATATACATGCATACATATATAAATGTGCTCGAGTATATGGCTACGTTTCTCCACGAGATGCTTACACGATTCTTGCATTCTCCGGAGCAATCCAACCAACGTAGTCTAGTACACTATATTATACGGTGTAGTCGCTGTACGATGTACGGTATAAAAGCTACAACCCCTCGCCCTCGAACAACATGTCACCCTAACTCTTCATTTAATCCGATACACAAATTAAGCCTGATGTGACAGATAGACATCGACTAACCTTGTTGGTGAATGCAGATATCGGGGACAGAAAAGAACAAGAGGATTATAAACAAGGGTAGTCTTCGGTTTTATTCACTTTGCGAAAGGAAGTTTCGGAAAAAATGATCATGGATCGTCAGACTCGTTTTGGTACCTACCTCGAGGTACTCCACGTGAGAATGCGCAAGATCGGGGACCCTGATTCGAATTTGTGCACATTGCTGGCTAGAGAACGTGGCAGATGCTACCATATATGTATTTTTTTATTTTTTATTGCCGATCACGATCTATGGTTAGAATGGGTGCTTCTGTATAGGTACGGAAGTAGGGAACTTTCGAGAGTCCTTTGGTGTGTAGCATGGTATAATAATACTTCGCTGATAGATATAGAAGCAGCAGCGATGTGAAGCGAGAGATGAGACAGTGAGATACGAGATGGAGAGAGTGAACGAGCAATGTAGGAGCAGAGTATAAGAGGGATCGTTACTGTGGTCGATGTCGATCAATCAAAATACCCGGTAGTGGGCTATCCGTGGGATAGATATAGGGTCGAATGGATATTGGATTGCAAGATGAAAGCTCCTCGTTAAATTAGTTTCTAATCTGCTGGATCTCCAGGGCCGCGCTCTCGCGGGGGCACCGTAAGCATCAACGGCGGCATCGGTTGTAGCGCGGTGAGGCTTTTGGCCTTGGTCCCGGTATGTCCAATCGTTAATCTCTGCCAGCAGATGTGCCTCCGTCATTGATTTAAATCACCGAGCTGGCCAGCAAGTTCTCTAACCCTTCTCGTACATACACTAGAAATGTTCGATGAAGCTGACTTATTTACTGTAACGTCCGTTGAGGACTGTAAGCGAAATTATAGTAAGCCGATCTGTTTCACTATTCCAACTCCGCACAACTATATTTATATAGAATATACATGTAACTGATCGGCACCCGTCTGGAATCGAGAAAACATCAGAGATAGATAATCAAGATTATGTCCATCGACTCACGGACAATGCTATTTCATAGCTATATGAAATTGTCTTGAACGTCGACCAAAGAAGATTTCTTTTCCTTCCATCTGTATTATGATGAAACGGACTGATGTATATTTTGTTCTTTTTTCAGAAACCCCGATGGACCACACGCAGATGGAAAAATGTCGTTTTCATCCCTAATGCAATACGTCCTGCGGCTTTGCTGACTATATTGCACTTCGGGGGTGGAATCGGTATATAGGGAAGCTGCTCAATGTCGAGCGCACGTCCGACAGCCCAGTTCGCTAAGTACCGAACAATTCCTCGGTTGGATGTCCGACGTGGGGTGCTAGCTGACACCGTAGGGATCAACCTAGAGCTCCGGCAGCTTTAGCTATGTGTGTCCAGATTCATCCGGTCTTTTACAAGGTTCCGGCGCATGAAAGCGAGAACGGAGAAACGTCGAGCCACGATCTTCTCTCATCCACGTACACGTCGTTTATCGTTCCTCCACCGAAAATCTCGACGAACAAGCTCTTTGCGTGGCCCAACCTCGCCACATTCCCGCTCAACTCGACCCGCGTTACGACCCCCCACTCCGCCTCCCTTTGGCACAGTAAATCAAGTCGGTGAACTCTCGGTCCGTGGCAAACAATGCGTGGCGTGACGAAGGCATTGTCGAGTTTACGCCCCGCGGGGTGCTTGCGTTCTATGTGCACCCTGGTATGCTCCCTTACTCTCTCTCTCTCTCACCCTATCTTTCTGTGTGTTCTGCTTCTCGTTTCGTGCTAGCTAGCTAATGCTGCTCTCAGCTCGTTGCCTGGCGAGCTAGGCTAACATCGTTCGCTCGGCTCTTGGAGCTGCTGCTGCTGCTGCTGCTGGTGCTGCTCACTCACCATTATGGAAGGGGCCCCATCAATTACACGGGAAATTGCGCGGGCATTATTTATGTGCGTACCAACACGGGCCGTGCCGTCGGCGCGCACGCTGCAACCGACGACGCCGACGTCGCAGCGCGCCCTACGCTCCTCTTCTCACCCTCTCATCGTTCTTGCTTTTGCAATCTCTTTCTCTCTCACTTTCAGCCTCTGCTATGCATGTATGTGCTCCGCTGCTGCCTGTGGTTATCGATGGCCCGACAAAGAGGACATAAATAACGCCTTTTGCTCGCTGATATACGCGTATACTCTCTCCGTGCATGCGTCTATCCGCATGGTATATTGTTTATATATGTGTGTGTACATATGTATATATGTATGTGTATATATGCAACCACGAACTTAAGTTATCGAGAAAGCGGGGAACAGAGAACAGTGAGGTAGGCACGCTATAAGGCTATGAAAACACAAGTTGTTGTGCCTCAGAACTCAATCTTATATTGCGAGTAAGAGTTGCACGGTAAAGACATAAAAGTACATCGATACACCGATATGTGTTGCTGGTGGTATTTGACTTTTGCAGATTGAAGAAAAATACGCTTGAAGGTATATAGTTATAGAACCAGACATATGGTTACTTAATCGAATTTGTGGATCTATAAATACAAGGTGCAGCAGAAATTACATGTATCAATATGTTCGTGTTATTATTATAAAGTAATATTAAACTAAATACTTAAGACGTATTTAGACGTATTACACCTACAATATTAAAAATTGATATAGGCACTGCAAATTTTATGACGAATTAACGAGATAGACGGGAATTTATGATTATATTTGTTAGTATGAAATAAACCCATCTATTTACGTAAAGGATCAATTGATGCGTTCGGGTCTGCAGAAAGAAAGAGACAAAGAGGATTTACAAAAGTGTGGGTGAGGCGAGAATTGATCGGAAACGTTCGCGTTTCGCGTGAAGGCCAGAGATGGATGTACGGAGAGAGCTTCGACGGTACGAGACGACAGCTGTCGATTTTGTCCTGTGGAGAAGAGCTTCGTACTGTAGCGTACAGAATGTGTTCTGGCGAACTCGCAACTGGCAACCCATAAATAACATCTCGTTTCTGGGACACACGGAGCAGTCGAGAGGATGAGGCCGAGATAAAGGGACGTGGTGTGGCGAACGCGGGCGCGCAGTGGCGAAGAAAAATGTGAGGGGTAGAAGTAGAGAAAAAAAAAGCGATATGGCCTTGCCATGCAACCGGGGACTCATTTGCTCGTTTACTCGTTCGTTCGATGGTTGAACGCAGTGGAGTTCGTGCTCATCGACGGTACTACCGGATTAGCTCATTACCCGTGCGTTATGCTAATCTCCTTCACGCCTCGCTCAATTCATCGGCGCCGTCGCAACCAATGCCGAGGGATTCGCGCGTCGACGAATCTCGCACCCTTCGCTGAACGCCTAGAGACGCGTGAGAAACTGTGATCGCGTCTGTCACGCTATTCGTCTCGTTCAACGCGCTACCGCGAAGATTCGATCTCTCCGTCGCTTTTACACTGTAATAATCTCGAACGAAGGTCTGTACCACGGTTGGAATATGTTCTATTTACACATATACATGCTCAACTGTATATAGGTATAATATAAAGGACCGATGGGAATAATGAAAGTTTAGTTACAAACACACAGAATTCAATGTAATACAGTGGATTCAAATATTGCAAAGATTATCATATTACAAGTTCGTGAGAAGTGTACCTACCTCTTGATTCGTAAATCTTTTTAATAATAACTCATAGATTGATATATAATAAACGGCATGAAAGACGACAATACTCCTTTACGAATATAGACTCGTTGATGCCTTGAATGACGATAGACATATTTATGTCTTATATCATATAGTATAATAGTGATATAGTATGTCATACGTCGATCGAATAACACACACACGTACCCTAAGCACACTATGCTTTCTATAAACCTAGCTATATAGATACGGGTGCGTGCGAGAGCACTTTCACAGGCTATAAATATTTCCGAGGGTTAACCGACAGGAGGTTCTATAGATTACATCCCCCTTAGCTAATAAATACGTTATTGTCTAGCGGGTGATCTATGACGCTTACTACACACATTTATACCTATATACGTCTATCCTATACGTGCGTGTCGCAGTCTCCTCCCTCTCGCTATATTCCGGATTCACGAACAGTTTACCAGAGAGATAGGCCAATGTGCTGCGCCCTGTCGTTTCTATTATATCTATTATATGTAACGACCGACGTTCTCTCGCCACTATTTCACTCTGTCTCTCCGTCTCTCTCTCTCTCTCTCACCCAATCGTTCAGTTGCAACGAAGCCTCTCCCTCGCAGCACGTCGAAAGTTAATCGCGTGGCATACTCCGCACAATAGAGCCCACGTTGTGGCGGTCTCGGTGATATATGTACTGACGACTGGGCGGAGGGTTGACTCGGCCTGGTGGATAGCTAGCTGACTGGCTACTTGTGTCTCGTGTATTGCCGTTCCAGCCATGCGGTTTCCCGATACATTCGATTTGCCACCCTAATTCCAATTCATCCACGTACACGCAATTGACACCGTGCTCGCTAATGGTAATTGTACCTCTCGGATACATGAAGTAGGTACTCAGCTCATTACCAGTGCTCGAGGAATATGTACAGAAACATTGCATCGTGATTATTCCAATTGCGATATTACGCCAGATGGAGTCTTTATTATTTTTGCACTATTAAATTCCAGAGACTGGATTGTAACGTGCTATTGTACAATGTCCCTTATCGTACGTCAATCTCGGCCTCGGGTTTATACACCATCTTGACACTGAACGGCGAGAGAGTTCGTTCGTTATACCTCCACGAAGCCAAGGAAAGTGGGACTGCGTGAGAAATTACAATAAATCGCACGGAGGTATAATGTGTTATAGCGAGCGGGCAGTCGGCACGAGCTGTTATTATTGGAGTTTGATAACGATAATGTTCGCACGAAAGCCGCTATCTCGAATCCGTTTTATATACATATATATATATATGCGGAATGTTGTACAACGGCATATGCCACGAGGCACTGTTGTATACGCCAATCGCTTCATCGCGGCCTCAGTATCTAGGATGTGTGTATATATATACCGTGTTATTACTTCACACAGATACCTAATTACTGCGATGAATGATGAATGATTCGACTTGATTGCGAATGATGTATAATTGTATATAACTATTATTCGTGGCCCGCAGATCTGAGGGATTGATTATGGAAATCAGGAAAACGTTGATAAACGTCATAGTAATTAAACAAGAATAATGTGCGACAGTAATTTATACAGATGTTCTCATCTCATTTGATTATCTTTTGAATTTTGTGGATATGTGCATCTGTCGTTGAAATTTTTATTTACACACTGAAAATTGTATTTTATGAAATAATGTTGATGGTTGGGACCGACAGAATATTTATATGTTTTAGATAATATAGGTAACGTCCGGATAATCGCTCTTGAAAAAATGTTATTCGTAACTCGCGGATATTGATGATGAATGATAAAAATCACGAAAACTTTGATAACTGTCAATGTTATGAAACTAAAATGATGTTTTATATTAATTTTGTCAGATGTTCCTTTCTCATTTGCTTATTTTACGTTTTACCGATATTTTTATTATAGATTATAAATTGTGTTTTATGTAATAATTTTGGTTCGAGTCATCAACAATTTTACACATGCGAGATAACGCCGGAGGTCGTAAAACGGGAGCCAGGAAAACGTTGATAAACGCCTATGTAATGAAACGAAAATGATGCAGAACAATAATTTATACATACGTTTCTCCTTCCATTCGCGTATTTTCTCAATTTCGTGAACGCATGTTTTATTGACATTTTTATTTACGAATTGAAAATTATATTTTATGTAATAATGTTGCTGGTTCGGGTCATCAGCATTTTTATATGCGAGATAACGCGGCTCGTGGACAAATTGCTTTCGACCGAAAATCTCTGCGTGTGCCGATGATATTTTTGGATTTTGAGGCAACCGAGCCGGCAGAAACGAACGGGGGATGAGAGACCGAGCGAGCGAAGCATCCGGGTGCACCGCATTGACACACTCGAGCCCCACAAAACCCTCTGGCACCCTTCGTAGCCATACATCAAGCTTTATTTTTCGTTCCGCCCCATAATGCGATAGTGTTGCTTCACGATCAAAATTCATATAAATCCATTTATCACTGTTGACACAGCGGCGAGCAGGCACGGGCCAACGTAACGTTTGGTTTATCCAGAATGTGTTATAGCACAGCATCGAGTATTGCGTTCTCGCGTATATAGACGAACCGAACCGCTGTTGCTGCTGTTGGCTGCGACCGAGAAGATACACGAGTTGCATAAACGCGTCCACATGGGAGCCCTCGATATTTTTCTCCCCCTTCCATCGGCAACAACTATAAATTGGTCGAGTGAGCCGGTGCATCGTGTTGTGCATACCGACGATTCTCCCGCCTCTCCGCTATGCTCGACGAGTTTACAATTATCCGTAATCGTGAGTAAAATCCCACGAGTAATCTCGACAGTACGGACATTTGCACCTGCGTTGTTCAAACGACAGTGTGATTTTCAATGATTATAACATTTTGTATACATGTGTAACATATGCGTATAAATCCTTGCGTATTATTTTTTTTTCCTTTTGTTGATTTTTTTTTATTAATTAGGCTGAGTAACTCAAAAGTCATTGACGCAT
>JABMBT010097660.1:0-10402 GCA_018906895.1 Odontocolon sp. PSUC_FEM 10030002
TGAATATCGCCGAGACAAAACGTGCGCGTGAGCGAGACAAGTGAACATAATAAAGATAAAAAGGCGTTAATAGAGGGTGATTGGATCTATATACGTGTGACAGTGATCTCTCGACGAGTTAACAAAAAGAAAAGAAAGAAAGCGGAGCTTGCTCCGGTTAAACGTGGTGCGTTAGTGTGTGTGTTTCGACTGTGGAGTGCAGTGAGATTCACGTGAAGGAGAAAGGAAAAGGTGAAACAAGAGTAAGAATAATCATTGATACAAGTAGTTGGAAATAGGCACGAGACAGGAGACCGAGTGTGAGAATAGTGTGGAAACAGTAGCATGAGTTCGTACTTCGCGAATTCGTATATCCCGGACCTGCGCAATGGCGGGGTTGAACATCCCCATCAGCACCAGCAGCACTATGGGGCTGCAGTTCAGGTGCCACAACAGGGTCAGAGCGTGCAGCAACAACCGCAACAGGGCACCGATCCGTGCGACCCGACTATGCTCAGGCAAGGCGTACCGAGTCACCACTATGGTGCAACCGGAGGACAACAGGGCATGCCCTATCCAAGGTTTCCTCCGTACGACAGAATGGACATCAGGAACGCGGCGTATTATCAACAACAGCAGGACCATGGGAGTATGGACGGAATGGCGGGATACAGATCGACATCGCCGGGCACGGGAATGGCTCACATGGGTCATACACCGACGCCAAACGGTCATCCGACAACGCCGATCGTCTATGCGAGCTGTAAGCTCCAGGCGGCAGCCGTCGATCACCAGGGTAGCGTACTCGACGGTCCCGACAGTCCACCCCTCGTTGATACCCAAATGCATCATCAGATGCACCCACAGCACCCTCACATGCAGGCACAGCAAGCCCAGCATCAGCAACAACAACCCCAGCATCAGCAACACATGCAGGCACAACAGCAACACATGATGTATCAGCAACAACAACAACCCAACAGTCAGCAGCCGCCCGGTGGCATGCTTCCCCAACAAGCACCACAGCCACAGCAGCATCAGGGTGTCGTCACGTCGCCGCTTGGACAGCAGCAACAGGGCGCGCCTCAGGGTGCTGCTAGTACGAACCTACCAAGTCCCCTCTACCCGTGGATGAGGAGTCAATTCGGTGAGTGGCGTTTTGTGTTTTGCGTGCATAACTTACTCATCACTGAAATATGAAGTGAGACCAATTTATCATATACCTATAATACATCTATAATTTATGTATACATTAGATACCAATCGCCTGGCGAACATATGAAATGCAAATAATCGACTTATGCGGTAGTTTCTTACCATCGACAAATGAGAAATTATTCAACTAGTTTCAGTCAGATTGCATGACAAACGCAGAGTGTCGAGGCAAGACGAGGGTGGCAGAGATATAGCTGCAATTTGCGATCCAAGTTTCGTCAGGGTTCGCTAAAATCTTGCAGTAATGCAAATCTATACGTACACTGTGAAGCTGTTAGGCAGAGAGTTTGCGAATTTTTTGGTTACCCAAAATATCAAGCGCTATTGAGAAAGCTTGGATTTTAAGAAAGCCGGTAAAACAGGCCTTTCATATCCTCTTAACATGAGTAAATGTTAGCGCTTTGACCACATTGCAACTTAATCTGATCTTAACCAGGCTACCTATTTTCGTAGGTGCTCTCTCTTCACAATCTAGGATATTTGGGAAAGTTTCTTTTGACTTATCTCATTGATCATAATCCGCCAAAGTCGCTCGGCCAAGATTTGCAACATATTTATCGTAAACCTCATTCCGTGACACAGCTAGCCAGGGTCGTCAGGCTTTCAGGTTTATGCAACTAGAAGACCGAGAGAAAGAAATAAGGGGCTTGCGTCAAACTAGACCAGATTCGTGTGTTGCCTGTGCCCGAGACATCGGCCGCAAACCAGGTTCAGCCTGAATGTCCCCTGGTCTTCTAGATATACCGAGAAGGCGATTCCAAGTTATTTATGGCCGCCTCTGACCTCTCCACTGCTGGCCCCTTGCACACCAATTTCACCACGCGTTACCCGCGCATACCTATATGTATACCAGAGACGAACTGGACTCATAAAAGTCGTGGACCTCGTTTTATAACCCGCGTGTTCTACCAACAGGATACTAGAAAATCGACAACGACGATGACCCCGCAAAACTGGACTCTTCAACTTTTACGCTCTTGTCTCGTATGGCTCGCACTATACTCGAATTCTCACATGATTCTACTCACGTGGAGAGACGAGAATTGGAACGAATATTACACATCTTTAAGAAATATAAAAATGGAGAAACGAAAGAGCATCTTCGAGTTGAACAAAGTTTCTCGAGTAACCTGGCAGCCTAGATTTACCTGAGCCTTTACCGCTTACTTTTCAACAAAGACCACGAAAAGTTACGAATAGGTGGTTCAAAGTATGGAGAATAGAAGGAAGGTAACTGGCCTGGTTCCTACTTTCGCATTTCAACAACGCTTCGTCCAACACCGCGCACGTCTATGTATTAGAGGGGTTGACGAGGTAACCGGACCAGGATTTATGACGGTTATAACGAAGTGATAATAGGCCCGGTCGTAACTTACGTTGGTGCTGCGCCACCCCCGTGGTGTATCGGATACTCGGCTATAGATTTAGGTAGCGATGAGAACGAAATGGCACAGGTTGCTTCGAACTCCCGCCGACTTTGCTCTTATTTCGTCAAATTCAAGGGTCTTTATTGCTGGGTCCGGAACAGCCAGAAATATCGCATGGGTTATACTTTATTGCACAAGCTCTCGGGACGAGACCCAAATCAGCATTGCCAATAAGAGTCTCAGACCGTACGCCGCCTTTCTAACATCCAGCCTTACCGTCAGTTCATCCTGGTTGTCCGATGGTGCAGCTTCGTTCTTCAAATTCATTCCAAGTTCCGAAATTCTCTTAATAAATGTAAAAACACTTTGAATCATTATACTTTATCGATAAATTCGTTGACGGTAAAAGAACCTTGTGAAAACTACAGTAATTTTCTGATCCTTCGAGCAGTGTCTGAACCATCTCGTACCATCTCTCGGTTGTGCTTGGAAGCTGCTGGTCACCGGTGTTGAAACCGCGCTTGCCGCAAGAGAGATTGGCCGATAAAACATGTTCTACTGCTGGTGAAGGCGTCCCGAAGCGCGATTGTACGTGCGTGCTCGTGGTGTGGATGATGGTGGAGGAGGGCTCGCAAAGTGGAAGGGAAACGAGTTACACACGCAAGAATCGTGTTGTATAACGTGTGCTCGTAAAGCGAACGAGGTCTCGGGACTGGTTCACAGATGTCGGTAGACTCCTGTTAATCGAAGACTCTTGATGTAAATCGAGATTTCCTTTTAGTCCTGAAACATCCCTGTTTCAACACATATTACATATTCTTCGATTTTTCCCTGCTTCTTTCATCGATTATTTCTATTTTTTTTCCCCTTCACTTTTCTCGTTCTTTCCCGCCCCTCTCGAAATACTTCACGGCTGTCGTAGGCAAATACTTCACGGCTGTCGTAGGGTGCTCGCGAGTCTACAGGTACACTGCATAACGTTGCATGTGCCTGCATTGCAAAATACCTGCACACAGCGAAAGCTAAGCGCACGGTAAGCGCGGTTGCTGCCGTCCCATGAATAATGCAAAGTTTCGCGTTTTATATGGATACATGCGTCACGGGTATTTATCGGTGAAAATGTTGAAATTCCGATGTGATGGGTGTTAGTCGGTAGTAGTGTATGGGAGTTGCTAAGAAATTCGGACGAGTTAGGAACAGCAGTAAGAAAAAAATTGTTTTATTTTTTATGCAGTACCCGTTCTGCTTTCGCGAATTCATGATCTTTCGAAAGACGCGGTGAGTTAGCTGACGTACGCAACTATCTCGAGCAACACGTATTAGCTACTCGTGAAAGATACAAAAGTTAATAAATTGGAGAGGCCTGAAACAGTCCGCGAGATGACTGCTAGAATGGACCGCGCGTTCGATGATGAATACGGTTGTTATATTTTTTCTTTTTCCGTGTGAGTCGCGGAGAACCTTATGTTTTATGAACGCACATCCATTAAGCTGTCCAACCAGTAAATTGAAACGGTCCAACTGATGGCCTGGCCGCTATATGTCAAACAGCACGATGTCGTTGTGCCGATTGAGTCTCTGATCTTTGCTTACAAAGTATCATACAGTGACGAAACTAAATACAGTCTCTTTGAAGATGTTGCGTTGACACAATAACGATATCAATAGATCCAGGAAGTTGCACGAAAGCAATTAAACATGTTCTAACGGATGAAACGGATGAAAACTAGCTGGTTCATGTGGTAATAATCATTTTCTATTCAATACTCTATTATTTTAATCAATGTTATCAGTAGAAATCTCATCCTCGTCGTACAAGGAAGTGATTTCGACGTCGCGCCGCTCAAACTCTAGCAATCATCGCGCAACTCTAACCGTGACCTCATAATTTTCCATCAGAACTGGTCTCTCAAAGATGGTTATACATAAAAGCGCACATGTACACTCGGAAGCTGCCACACAACGCACTTAATTACATTTCCCGCAGTGATCGTTTACGCCTCTAATCACGGGAGCTGAAGTCTCTTAACCGGCAGTAATTTAACGTTTACTCGCAAGCCACACATTTATAGCTGAAGAAAATTGCGTTACAAAATTAATTCAACATCATATCAATGTAGCAACCGTTTAATTTGATATCGATCTCACTTCGTCGATCGCATGCTAATATTATGTATTGCAGATGCTAATACTACCTGCGCTATCGATGCATCGCTGAAGCTATCGACCTTGCTACGTTTGAATCTACTGGAAATTATACTATACAACGACATGGCAGCAATTAAGAAATACATTATTATGAGCAAAAATAGAAGATCTCGCGACCGAGAGAGAAGTAAGAGACGAGACTGGAAAACGTTCGATACACCAACGAAGCTTTTAATATGCGCGAAATAATTGCAATCCTCCTTCGCTGATAGATTTATGGTCTCGTATGGTACACAGGCGATCTTGAGAATAACTATGTTATTCGGTGTAGAAAACGTATTGGTAAGGTGGATGTCCCAGTTAGCGACCGTGTGCCAGTAATCGTCACTTCTGTTTTAATGTATAATGTAAACTTTGTCACAATTGAAGCACACATTCACGATTACTGGTACATGGTCAATGTTTGGGCATCCACCTTATATGGGAGCTTGAGATTCACGAGTATGCAAATTTGTGAGTGTATTCGCCACCAAATCTCAAAGATACACAAAGAAAAAGATTTGAATAAAATTTGAATAAGATTTTACTATACGAGCGAGGGCTTACTTATGGAATCGTGGAAAGTTCGATTAAATGACACGAAAAGAAATGACCGAAACGAATTAACCCAGTATCGTGTTATCTGGGAATTTCTGATGACGAAGCAAAATTGGGCGCGATGGCGGCGTCGGTTTCATTCAAAAAGGGATGGTAGTCGTAGGGCTACAGGAAAGTTAGAAGCCAGAGGAAGACGAAAGGATAAGCGAGAATAGCGTGAGAGACCGTCAGAATGAGACAAACAGAACGTGGGTAAACCAAGTGAGAAAGAGAGAGAAGAAGCGAGGGAGGAGCGAGGGATTCTGGCCAGCCGTAGCTGAAGTCGGTGGAGGCGGAGGGACGTCTGACGATGATGGATGATCCACGGAATCTCCGGGACCGTTTGCTTTTGAGGGCCGCCATAGCCGAACCGAGAAACATGGAAAGAGATGAGAACGTTGGGATTTCTCGGTCTCGAAGTGAATTCGAAGAGATCTGGATTACCGTGTAATCACCAGAATTCCTTTTGCAGTTCCTTCATTAATTTCTTCAATTATTTCAAACCCTTCTTCGCCGCTTGTATCGATTATTACCGAGCCTGCTCATTAATCCTGTTATTTGCCTGAAACAGATTGCCAGAATTACGTACAAAGTCTTCTCATCTTACTCCTCGACCGGTCTTCCAAGAAACAGTCCAAAATCTTACGTGACTGTTTGAGAGAAAACGAAAAGATCAAAAAAAAAAAATGGAAAAGAAAAAACAACTTCCCACCGCTGGAAGGAGAAGTAAAAAAACCCTGTAGTTTCTCAAGGGACTAGCGAGGGTCCTGATCCTAACCGCTAAAAATATACATGTTCTGCACATTCATGTGAAAGGAAGTAGGAGACTACTGAAACGCAGTCCTACCGGTGGATGTACCACCACCGGTCTTCCTAGTACGTGAAGAGTCCCCCCAGTTTGCATGGAGAACATAAAAACATTGATTCATTACGCGGGGTCTTTGAAAACAGGTTTAAAAATATTTACCCTCAATTCTATTCTCTGACTCTCTCAGATCCTTGGTCCATGTCACGATTATCTTCCTTTTCAAGTTTCTATGTCAATCCTCTTCAAACGGTTAAACGCAGCCTCGATACAGTCGAGAACAAAGAAAACATAAGAAAACGAAAACATCTCCACGAAATTAATGGGGATCTGGACCCCGCACGGGGGATATCTAATCGAGAAATGTTTCAAGGTTGTATCAAAGGCCCTCGAGGTGATGGCCTTTAGGAAATCCTAGCTTAATTGGGGCCCATAGATCGAGAGTGTGCGTGCAGGACAGTGTATAGAGGGGCCTCGCCTTATTAGCCAGGGTTACAACATCCGGCTAGCTGTTAATCTGAAAAGTCCTGTTTGTCCTGCGGCAGGGAGCGTGTGAGAGGCGGCGGAGGCCGAAGTGGAGGCCGCGGTGGCGGCAAAATCGACGTCAGTTGCGGCTGTGTTGCTGCCGACCGAGAGAAGCACGAGGAGAAAGAACGAAAATATAGAATGAGAAGAAAACATGAGAAACGAGAGAGCGCAGAACGCAGCGCACAGCATCGCACTAGCCTATAATAAGCGAACGGTCTTGTATGTTCTGTTCTGTTCCGTTTCGTTCCTTCATGCTCGCGCGCCAGTGAAGGCAGACCCATAAATCTCTCGGGCATACTCCGGGGGGACATTTGATCCTTGCGTAACCCAACGCCGTTAATTTATTGCCCCGCGTTTAAAGTCACCTCCGTACGCGCGGGAAGGCATGAACTCGCGAGCAAGCAAGCAAGCAAGCAACGAGTGTATGAAGGAACGTTCTGCTTTGCTGTCCGGTGCCGGGAATTCTGGCATCAAAAACGATCGGCATAAGCCGCATAAGCAACAGAAAATACGACGGTGCTCCCGCGGTTTGATCAGAGAATCCCGGCGACTCAGTTTTCTTGTTATAGAGAAGAGACTCAGCGCATGACAAGCGCAGGGCTCTTCAAGGCCTGCCCGACAGAGCTCCAACTTTTCAAACGTGATTCACATTCTCTCGCGCGACCGGAATCGTTGGAATAAGAAGAAGAAGCTGGGAATAGAGTTAAGAAAATACAGGAGAAAGAGGAAATAGCGAGAATAGGATTATAAGCCAGTCTTTTCGATCTTCTCGGCGCTATAACAGCATTCTCTTTCTTCGTCTCATCAGCTTTCTGAAAATAGCTCAAGAGATACACGAGCTTCACTCACTCGCAGAGTTATGCCAACCCCAGAAAGGCCGGACATCGACATACTTTTTTGCCTTGACCCGCCGTCACCCGGCACCCTGTTTGGGTGGTCCACGACCAGACGCCTCGGTCTTCCGAATAAGACGAAGCGTGACGCGACAATGGAATTGGGATTCCAGCGACAGAGCTGCGAATTCGAAGACTCTGGGAGACACACTATCGTTTGACTGTTTCTTTTTCTTTGGCTGACTACTTTGTTCCTTGACTGCTGGAACGCTTTCGGAATTGGGAAAGATTCACCGAATAATTCCCCGAATGGTATTGATTTATTTAAATGCTTCAAGGACGTTATTAATACATGTATTGCAGTCTATGCAAGTCATCTTCAGTCCTGATTTGTTGATGTTGCCCACATTTCTAGTCAACTTTGGATGCTTCGATGAGTAGAGATGATCCAAATGACTCCGTTATCTCACCTCTGTTTAACAATTATACTTCGGACCTAAGTCGATCTCAAGGTAATGCGATCTATCTAAGTACCAAATTAATAGTTTCGGGGTCCACAAAAACGACGAAATGGGTCCTATGCTATTCGTGGGTTTGAAAATGGGTTAATAACTAACAAACCGGTACCAAAGGGACGAGAGTGGAGTTTCAGTGATCAAAATTCGGGATCCGAGGGGACTAAATTTGAATCAAAGTAACCAGAAAAGGTGACTTAAATCGGAAAAACAATTTCAAAAATATACCACTTGCAGACCAAGGGGCCCCTAAATATTTTCGCTCGGTTTGTATGTTAAAACGAAACATTCCAGTTTGTGCAGTTGCCGTATACTATAGTGGAAACGTATAATTCATGATTCGAGAGAGCGTCGTCGTCGTCGTCGTGGTATGCCTCCGGTCGTCGGTGTACCCGCACGGCTGCTGATCCTGAAGCTGTTGCTGCTGCTGCGAGGCCGCCGCCGTGCCACGCCGCGTTCTCGCACACACATATTAATAGGCACTGCTGGCGAACGCAAGCCGGAGTGCCGGCTGCCTCTTTAATTAACCCCGCGTGCCATGACCAAGCTCTACGCAAGTATACACGGTGATCCACAATCAAGGCATTTCATTAGCCCAGAATGCACACAAATTCAAAAAAGAAAAAAAGAAAAACATTTCTCAGATTCCACCTAAAAGTATTTTTGACTATTTTCATTCGAGTAAATTCCAAAAAATAATATTAATTTCGTTCAATTTTAATGGATTGTCACGTCATTAAACGTAAAGAGAAAGGGACCTTAATGATAGAGTGGAAAATAAGTATTTACTTTTTCGTTGTTTGTCAATCAAAAATAGATTTGTCGTATGACCTGCGAAATGTATGTAGGATGAGGGTATTTAAAAGTAATGTTACTTGTTTAGATTACGAATAGACAACAAAGGATATTAACATAACATAATGAGCAGGCCATTTGCCTAGATTTTAAATCATGCTCTGTACTACAGCCTACCGTTGTAATACATGTAGATCGTTATTCCTTCTCTCTCGCACTTACTCTCCCAACGGTGTTGAACCGCAGCGAGTCGTGGTGTGGCAAAGTGCTCACTTACGGTCAGCACTCTCGTAGGAATCCTCAAGAATCGACCACTAAGTTCTACTTACAATCTTTTGGGAACGGATGTTGAACAGCGAAAGTGTTATTCTAGAATCTTTAATCAATGAATATTGAATCATTGAATCATTTCTGAACACTTTGATTCCAATTGCTCGGATTATGAATTATAACGTCACAGAGGTAGACGATTTTAACTAACCCAGCGAAATCGTTGCATTCTCGAATGTTTTGATACCTGTTCGTTGAATGCTGATCCACGCAAGAGGTCGGAATCTATGAGGCACGGAGCGAACGCTAGAGATTGGTATGCTGTTAATTTGAGAGCGTAGCCCGAGGAAGAGAATCAGGGTGGAGATGAAAGAGTGAGGGAAGCAAGGCTGGGGTTGAGGCATGTTCCCAGAGTTTCATTCGTGCTCACTCTCTCATTTTATCTCACATTCGCTTTACCACACACTGCTGGTCCCTTTCCCTGTTCTCTCGCTCCTCATCCGTATCGTTCGTTCTCTCTGTCTCCTTCTTTCGTCGACGATTCCGTTACCCCTCGAGAATTCTCGTTCTCTCTCTCTCTCTCTCTCGTTCGTTCCCGTTCACGAACGCGAGCGTTTTCTCTACCGCGCGAGTAGAACCGCCATCCGTCTTCATCGGCCGACAGCGCGACGGGCGGCGTTTGCCTCGAATGCTTGCCGAGAAGTTTTCTCAGTCTTCCTCCACTTATTCGTTTTTTTTTCTTCTTTTCGTCCGTCGTTCCAATCCTCCTCTTCAGCCCTCCTCTCATCCGCCTCGTTCTTCCTCCACTTGGCGTTTTGCTCGTCCTCCTCATCCTCTCTCGCTACCCTTCTGGGCTCTCGGCCAGGCCATGAGATCTCCCCTGCCTCCCTAACAGTCCTGACAGGTCGATCTCATCCCCCCCATTCCTCCCTCCCTTTCCCGTGATTACGTATAGTACAGCAGGTTTTTCGAAATGCTTGTACACTGTTTGAATTTGCTTAACCCTTTAACGGTATCTAGAAATCAGAGTTTCGCATCCACTGTATGAATTTTCTACGAATCCCTTATTATTAAGTTTTGGGCTGCAAAACGTTTTTCTAACTATCCATTTCGGGAGTCGACTGATAATTTCAAATACCCGGTTGATAATTATCATACATTGAGAAGAAAATAATAATATTGAATTAACAAAATGTACGGTTGAATACGTTCAAACAACAATTTTATTAATGTAACAAAATTGATTTGTATTTAAATAAATATTTTTTAAAATCAATTGACTGAATAAAAAATTTGTTGTATCTGACGTTT
>JABMBT010097771.1:0-10398 GCA_018906895.1 Odontocolon sp. PSUC_FEM 10030002
CTTTATTCTAAAAGATTGAGACAAACCGATACGATAGGCTTCATAGTTAGAATTATTATGTTGGTATGACTTTATATTTAGGGATCAATGAATTGGGTCACCTTAAATTCAGAAAGAATGCATGACTTGTCGTCGTGGTTGGATATTGCCAAACAAGCTGGACCCAGGGAAAGCAAAAGGGGGAATTAATAATGTATCGCAAACTAGTTATGTTCATATTGGTTGCCATCAGTGAACTCTCCTCGACAGCATCCCAGTCATACCCGCCACAACCCTCGTATCTAACGGCACGGGAGATCAGACGGGAAACATTTATGACGACATAACTCGTTTAACCTCTGGCTTGGTCATGGTTGGGCGAAATATTACGCCGTACCAGGTGGAACTCCCTAAGAATCTTATTACTCTCTGATCAATTGTATATTTCCTACTTCTACCCTGCATTACCGGGACCCAGGATAGATACAGAAAACATGTCTCCGCTGTACGAGTCTCGTAACACCATCTCTATTTTCCGATCACGCGTGTCTCGTTCTGATTCACGTCGTGATTTGTATAAATAAATCGGTAGAAAATAGTACGAGTATCCGGTCGTCTCGAAGAAAGAAAAGTGTCGTCTCCATAGTGACTGAAACTGCATTCAGGAATCGTATACAGTTTCACCCCAGAATCACCCCAACCACTCTGGGTCACAGCAATCGCATTCCGATTCTGCTTTCTGGCAACGCAGGTGAATCGTGAATGAACCGGGAAGGTCCGGATGGTCCGTTGAGACCACCGGCAGCTCGAGGGTGGCTAGCTCGTTCGTTTCCTGATTCGTGAGTGGAGGAGAACAGCAAGCACCTAGTTTTGATTCACCTCGCGGCGGCCTACCGGTCACGGGGCTGACGGCGCGTAATTGTTCTCTTGTCTGGGCTACCGGTCTTCGCTTCTCCGGTTCGCTCTGTTCTGTTCTATCTTCAGGGCGGTTTGCAGCATCCAATGCCAACACCACATTGAGCTTTCGAGAACGCGCACGCTTCTCCGCACCATCCCTGCGATTGCCTTCGCGCCAAGAATGCATAAACAGCTTACTGCCACCATCCACAGCTACAAATATACCGTTACCACTCGCTTCGTACCCTTACCGATCCGCAATGCTGTAAAGCTGCTCCTTATTCCAAGGCATCGTCTCACCGGAACACTGTTTTTTCCAGCTCCTCTGGTCTGACTAAATTATTTTCAGTTCTTTAGAAGGATTGATGCAAATAAGGGGATTGTCAGCTAAATCTCCAATATTTTGATTGGATGAAGAGTTGCGACCTTAACGTTACTTTTCAATTTATGTTGTTTGTTTATGTATGCCCTGAACTGTTTCGTTTTCGGTATCTACAAAATGTGTATTTGTAAAATTAGAAGCTCCAAAATTTAACAGAAATAAAAAAAAACGGTTTTTTTCGTTACAAAAAATCATTAAAAGAATTTCATGAAAATAAAAGTAATGCTGAAGTAATAAAATGCTCAAATATTGTATTGTCAAAAGAGATTGTTACTTTGAAGAGTTTTGAAACGTATAATTGGGATTGATCTATCCCAATGCTGACTTAAAAGTAAAAACAATTGTTCCAAATAATTGTCTCTGAATAAAAATCAGCAAATGAATAAATATAGTAGGTACGTTATTCGATAACAACGTCATGGATTTCGAACACATCATCGTACTGAAGAAAAACGATACATAATATCGGTTTGACTTATATTTATAGTAGCTCCGTCGATATCGGTATGTATCGTTACGTGGCTCAAGAACCAATCAGCGAGGCTCAGGCACACTGACAAACGATCCTTCCCCCATTTTCACCGTCAGACGATATCATCCCATCATAACTATGTTGCTGTTACCGTTGGTGAATATCAGTCGTATACGAATCCGTCCGTCGTTCCCGATGGGTTATTAATGACACTGGACCTGTCAGACCATTTCTCTCGCTTCCACCAACGTGTTCCCTTTATTTATTCGTGTATCCCGTAACCCACCCTTTGCTTGTTGGACGATTTGTAGCGCGTCACAGCTCGGTCGCGCGAACCCATCGATTCACGCATAATTTGTACGCGTTTCTGGCAATCGTTTCAACCGTAACATAATTGGCACTCGACTCGACAATCGTTCGAATGTCAGAATCCTGAGCATACCGAGTGACAGAGAACGTGAATTGTGCGAATACCAGAGACCACCTCTGTCGTCCCTTCGCACATTCCGTGTCCCGTAGGCCCGAGCCCCATACCCTCCAGCTCCAGAGTTCTGACGTGTGACGGGATTTGTGCTCCTGGGAGACACCTCATTCAATTAGCCACTCAGTTACTCGCATCACATCGCATTTACCCGCTCCCGTGCACCAACATCCTCATCCCCCTGTTGGGCTCTTCGAATTCTATACTCTGCTGTATATCTACGTCATTCTGGCATGATTCGGAATGCGGAGCAAAACTGCTACGATTCTGATGCCGTGAAGACAACCCACAAATCCACCTCCTTCGCACGATTTCATTCCCTCTACGAGCAATATGCGAGAATATAGGACACTGTGATGTCGGTTATAATTTTGAGGCTCCAAGAACGAGTTATTATCGTATGCGTGTATTTTGATATCTTGAGAGGAAGAACACATTGCTGTCAGAGGGTGTTGAAGAAATCAAAAGTAATAGCAATACTTTCATATTCATGTCAGAGTCAAAGTTATGGTTTTGTCGTCGTACAGGAGGACTTCCAGCTTTCGGTTTATGCATCCCCATACAGATCGAGACAAAAGAAAGTTACAATCCGTGAAAATTTAAACTGTGATGCTGATTATGATTTTGAGGATCCAAGAAAGAGTTATTAGCGCAAGTCATTATTCTGTCTTGAGGTATTATACCCACGAACGTTGTTACCAGATGGCTCAAGAAATCAAAACTCATGGCAACACCTTCATAATCATTTCAAACTTAACATTTTTCTTTATCATGACATATATTATGGTATGTCCTCTATAAGGTCACTGAAAACTGGATTCACGGCTGGTCCAGAGTCGTGGATGGACGCAAGGTGTATAGAGTTTCAGGAAAACGAACGAGCGAGTGAGTTGAATGGTAGAACGCGGAGAATTCTACTCGATGCTGGGCAAACTCGCGACACAAGCAGAAGGGCCGAAACCGCTGGCTTTGCGGAATTACTCGACGGGTGAATCCCCCGGGGTCGAACTTGTCCGCGACAATTTCAAACTTATTTTAACATTCATATAAGCCCCCCACCCCGTCTATCTACGAGAGAGCGTGAGCAGTAGCGGAACACGGCATCGTCGAACCAGCGTCGGAGTTCCCGGAGTCTCCCTTTCCTTCGACTCGCAAACCCCCGAGAACTATACTTCCATACCGAGATAGAATGGAAGGGAGAATGAGAAAACTAGAGACAGCGAACGAGCGATGTAAGGGCGTGCGAGCATAAGGGTCGCGATGGATTTACATAAGATTATCCAACCAGGCCCTCGCTTACATAACCTGGAAGGGATTCGTAGGAGCTGACGTCGTCAACGAGACACTCGGGTGTCTTGTCGTCTTCGGCACATAATTAGGCGAGACGACGAAGTCAGATTTCTCTCGTACAACCAACTTTCGATATAATAATCGTGAAATCATTCATTACAATTATCCAATTATTATTCATCATTTCAGTATGATTCAGAGATTTCCTAACTTTAGAATTCGCAACATAAAAGCAACGAATTTCAGTTTGCGTTTAGCTATGTTATCTTCGTCGAGGTTCCGTTAGAGGGCGGAAATCTATTTGACGCAAGCGGTACCCCACAACTGTTTTATATTTCAATAGGCCGAAGAGATTTACGCTCCAGCACGAACCTCCCCCGATAGCCCGCTCGCGGGGTTGTTAAATCCTGTGGTTCCCCTCTTTCACCGACGTTATGCGTTTCGTATTCATAGTCTGAGGAGAAGTTGCTCCTAGAGCACAATAAAGCTTATACGATCCATAAAGTAAGTCGAGGCAACCATGCCGATGTTTATTTAGGCTGGTAAGAATGCTTCTGTAGTCTTTTCATAGATACTTCCGTATCCCCGTGTTGTTTTGGAACGCTCGCAAACCACAAAGAGTGGGAAGGGTTGATGGAGAGCTCCTGGGAATGCAGACCAGTTATCAACAAAAGGCAGACAGATTTCTGTTTCGTAACAAAGAGATTGAGACCAGAAATAAACTGTCCGGCCCTCTGGTGTTGGTTCAACCATAACTTCGCATGGATCGATCCAATGGTCGGTTGCAAAGGGTTACCTTGTGTTACCTTCAGTTTCCTGTGTCGGTATATAATCTCGTATGGGGAACGTCGATCGGCGCAGAAACTCGTATCATCGAGAGACAAAGTCGCACGCAGATAGCATTTTGTCAGCAAAATTGCTGTATCATATCAGCATAGAATGCTTCAGCATAGGAAGGCTACTCCACACCGTAGTTTTATTGTTATTTTGCTTATAGTATGCTGCACTTTCTGGATGTCCTCACGTTGCGCTATCTGGGAATTAATAATAATCCAGATACCAATCCAGATAGCAAAATGTAAATATCAATAAAATTGTAGCATATTATAAGCAAAATGCTAAAACATTATACATATATTATCGTTATGCGGAAAATTTGCTAACAAAATGCTATCTAGGAATGCAAAGGATATACGAGAAAAAAAAACAAGATCACTTGAGAGACTGTCAAGGTGAAGAATATCAGATGCATCCAAATTGTCTGTCAATTCGAACCAAAGAAGATCGTAGGAAATTATGATCTGGGGTTTCTGTTTAAAATAGAGATTTTATATTAACTCATCATGTTGATTTCGAAGATTTATCCAGCTATGCTGAAAAATGGAGCATTATACTCGGCATTGCTTCGTAACCTTCACACGTCAAAACTTGTACAGAGCAAGAAAAAGAAATGTTCTAAAGACTGCGAACCAACGCCTGTTGCAATCGTGAATTTTACAATTTTTTATTAATGTTTCCCATTTTATTTCGGAATATGTCTACGTAAACTTAATGACAGATTCTTTGCGGTTGTGGTGGTCTTGATGGAACAGAAATTGGTGAAACAATATCTCTAGCGATCCATTGCTCTCAGAATAATTTACTGCCAAGATTTTTCGCACCGGACATCGAACTTTGCGGAATTGTCAATCATTTGTCCAGAGAACCCGACACTTCTGGAACCCCAAGAAATGCACTCATCGAAGCTGCTAGATTGGCAAGACCCACTATTAAGCCTCTTTGCGAGTGCAACGTCTGCTCCGCAGAGGCATTGTTTATTCCTGGTGGCTTCGGTGCTACGCGAACATTGTCAGTAATTGGTTTTAAAATTGTTACCGAAAGAACTGTAAAAGTCGTTTTATTTCATTGACTCTATTTCCAGAAGCGATTTCGCATCGGAAGGAGCCGATTGTGTTGTTCTTCCAGAACTTCAGAGGGTTATAGAGGATTTTAATTCCGACAAGAAACCGATCGGTACTATCTGCATCGCTTCATCGTTGGTGGCTAAAGTTTTGAAAGGGGTGAAAATCACCCTCGGCAAGGAGGGTCAGTTTTCCTCTTCTATTTCGAAAGTTGTTTCCAAACGTGCCCAAATATCCAAATATTTGGTTTTCCAGGTCCAGACGAAGACTGGCCTTATGCGGCAGCGATAAAGCGCGTAAAAGATATGGGTGCAAACATCGAGATGCAAGATGTCACAGGCGTAACATACTGCAAACGTCATAATGTTTTTAGTAATCCCGCATGGTTGTACTCACGTGCAACTTATGCCGAAGTACATGAAGGAATCGGCAACATGATATCCAAGATGAAGAAAACTATAGTACGTTGATCGAAATGGGGAAAAAATGACGAAGATGGATGAGGGAAAATTATCATTTACCAAAAATATAGTTTATTCGTATGTTTCCAATGTGCCCCGCAGGTGGGAAATGAATAACGAAGCACATTTTTTCAGGCGCTTCACATATCTGTTTTTGTTTTTTTTACTTTTTTTTAATATATTTTTGTTTTTGCTTAAGATTATTAGTGCGTAATACTATACCGTTAGAAACTACAATAGTCAACAACAAATGAGATAACAATGCATCGAAATACGCGTCGAAGATACAAGTATTAAAGTCTTATTATTCCGTTCTCTCTGGATCAGCGGCAACTTTTATGGATTTTGTAGAATCCTTACAGCATCTTCGCCACGAATTTCGATCGAGATGAATACCGTCGTGCTAAATTTTCTTCGTGTTTGAATTCGAGACCTTGATACTCGATATTCCGGATCTCGAAACTCTGAGTTAATGATGACGAACGGATCAAAATTCCAATTAATCCTTAAACAGGACATGCAAAGTGTACGCCTCGTATTTTCTACACGGGATTACAACGAATGGATTCGCCGAAATGAGTCTTTGATATCTCGATCGCGTTTTAGCGTTCGCGACGCGTGTGTCTCGTAGATAATACATTTACAATAAACTTTCTTCTTCTTTTCGTTCGCTTTTGTGTTCCAACGTCAGTCGAAATGGATTAGAAAAAAAAAAAAAAAAAACGAAAGACGAACCCTCAGACTTTGGACCAGATTCCTCGAATAACGGGAATTCCGATAAGCACTCTCGCATAATATTCAAGAGTACACTTTAGCACAGCGAATTTAGTAAAAAAAACCGCACGATGCTAGGGTCGTGACGTTCAGCTCAGAGCTAGAAGAGGCTCAACGGTCATGCGAGATTTTCTCGCCTTGTCGTCTTGATACTTCTTGATCTTGATGAGCTTCCTCTTGCCCTGGCTGAGCTTCTTTGTGGGAACTTCGGTGCTGGTGGTCGTAGGTCCGTTAACGTCATCTTCATCTTCCTGTTCCTCCAACATTCTTAGGGTTTCAATGATGTTCCTGGGTTCGTTTGCACGTCCTCTGGTGCCGTTCCTGTTTGCGTACACAACCGACAGATGCGAAAAGCTTGATTTGGGCGGTGCAGTGATATCAGCAAAGTCTCTGAAGTTGGCGAAAAAGTCACCACCGCGAACAGGTTGAGGTTTTGGATTTCTGTAGTAATTGGCACGACCTCTTGGAACATTCGGCGAGTAGTAAGGATTGTAGAGACTTTCATCAACAGTGTATTCGTCGTTTTCCTTTTCTTCCGGATAGTAAGTACCGCCACGAATAACTCCAAAGTTTCCTGATCCCAAGAGAGGATGTTGAGTGTCTTTAGCGGTTGAAGCTGCTGTTTGATACTGTGCGTTACGATCGCGTTGGAAGTACCCGAGGAAACGATTGGGTCTGTAACGTTGCTGCTGTTGTTGCTCGTTGTAAGGAAGTCTGTGATTGGCAAAAAGTTCGGCAAACGAAGGGAAGAAATTCTGGCTGTCGGTTTCAAGACTCTTGTCGTCAATATGACGACCCACGGGTCCTTGTACTATTTGTCCCTCTTGCTGTACTCTGGGTTCGGACATTGTAGCACTGACACGAATCTCTTCACCATTGGAATTCTGTTGACTGACACTGACTGAGGATGACGTTGCAGTTTCTATGTGTCCCGGGCTTTCCGGGGCTTCTTCGTGTGTCGTTTCTGCCCCGTCAGGCTCCATATACATGTCCGAATCATCTTTGTCGTCGTAATCTTCCGCGTGAATTTCGGAAGCTGACGCCACGGAATCCTGAAACGACATAAAATTGATATAAACGAAGGAACTCGTGAAAGTGTATATATAATCGGTGATTAAGTTGAAATCGTTTCCTAATACTCTACAAAAATAAAAGCTACATACAATTCATTTCAGTTTAACTATACTGTTGTATTGCAAAGAACACGCTCGATCAGCCTGAATGCTACAAGACATCATACTCGCGACGAGACTCTGGCACAGGTCGTACGACCAGGCGCGATTACGAAACTCGAACGGCACGACACGCCTAGCATTGTTACAAATGCTGTCAGGTCGCATGCAGCAAGCAATGAGCTCGCTCCTTGGCGAGCTCCGAGTTCCTCGCTCCTGTATTCAAATCACTGCTGCTGGGCCGCTACTCGGCAATGGTCATTGTGAAATTCATTTGCGTTCTGGATCTAGAGCACTATACCGATATTTCGGCTCGTTCGGGCAGGTGCCCCCCGTTGATTCCGCACTCTCTGCTCTGCCTCCTATCTCGATGTTTAATCGTAGAAGTATGTTAGCTGCTATACCTGCACGTAGCGCGCGTCACTACTCTGTTTTACTACTATGTTTGCGTTCCATGAAATGGGCTCTCGCTTCTTTTAAACTCTTAAGTATAACTACGGCCGGAACCTGCCTAAGTTATACACGTCCTTTATCCCTACTCTTTTATAACACTGTAATTGGCGGGGGTAATTGCCTGATTTACAGTTGGTGACGCAGTGACGGCGAGGGAAATTGTGGAAGCATCGCTTCTACGAGAACATAACTTATGCGAAATACGATCGTATCTACCTCCTGACCACACACAGTACCAGTAGTCCGACTACATAATACTCAACTACTATGTTATGTAGCGTACAACCGTCGAACCTGACGCCTAATACGTTGTACAAACGAATAAAATGAAAATGATCAACAGAGTGTAGTCTCCTGTCTTCGGTTGATCAATTAACGGTCGACATGCGAGCAACGCGTTCACTTTCGAATCTATAACGCATCAATTAAATGAGTCAGTGAGTGCTGCCTAGCGATTTAATCGTTTCAAGCACAACGTCAGCGGAGAATCAAGTGCGTTAGGTATTAAATACTGCACAGGTACATAGAGCACTGCATTCTACGAGCTTAGCGTATCTTCGGGAGCTGTCACTTTCCTGTGGCAAGATCGATCGACGTCTGGACGCGATGCCGCTTTGAATACGGTTGTCGTAAGTCCTGCGAGAGAAAGAGATGTTATTATTGCATGATTGCAGGACGCAAATTAGTCTCGCGCCGTTTGCACTGGCTATAATATGCTCCGGGCCCCCCCGAAGATTATTATATTAACTCGGACGCTCGTGCTACGTTCGCTGTGGTCTATTAGCTCGCTCTGAGCGTTATCCCAACGCCGATGCACTGCGGTGTCGGGATCCTGGCGTTCACCGCATGAATTATATGTGAATTAAGGGCAATCAGCGAGCGAACTCCATCACGCTCTTCGCACGATGGATGATCCTTTCCTCCTTCTCTAACTTATATACGCATCCCAGTCAGAGATACACAGAATCATCTTTGAATAAGAGAGCGGAACATCGCGCGGGATGTATGCTCAATCGATACTCCGATGTTTTTCATCGTTGTTGTGACACGCGAGATCCAAGGAAATCGATTTTACTCACAACACAGACTCTCTATCTTATCTTTAATTGCTAATCGAGCGTTGAATTTCCCGCATATGTTATAATATCCATTCGAACGATTTAAAAATTATGAAATACGCAATAACGATCACGAGGTCAAAGACCTTTTACGATTTTCAAACAAATACGTGCGGATAATCTTACTTTGTGTGTATCATCTTCAAAGTTATGTAAAAGCAGGATGAGCCAGTGGCAATATGTAAGAAAGAGAATTCTCGATAAAGGATATATCATTGCAGTCACGCTCGAATCATTATAAACTCGTTACGATAACTTTCCGGACGATCGGATATATTATCGTTTCTGTCAGATTTACACGAAGTCATGATATCCTTCTCCAAACACTTTCGCTATCGAAATTACGACTCTGGGTATAATTCACGGATTCACCGTTCGCAATGCCAGTTGCGGATTCGTACAACCAACAGTAACAGCAAGTAGCACCAAGAACAAGTATAGATCCTGGGTACGCCAATCGCGATTATAAATTGCCGCGGCGATCACACGTGAATTACAATTTGCAATGTACGGTCTCACGATCGACGATGTCGCAATAACGACGAGTTACTCGCACGGTTGAGGGTAGATACGCCGGGTATAATACCTTATAGTTCAAGTATAATACCTAATGATAGATATATGCAATGCGCGCACTTGTCGCGAGCCGTGAATCTCGCGCGCGGTATCGGCAAGCTTAACTATCTTTAAATCAGTGTCTCTCTGATGTCTATCGTATCTCAGCTTGCATCGGCGGTTAGTATACTTGTAGTGTCAGGCTAAATGTTTATCGCAACAGCTATAGTGATCTGAACCCATGAACGACCAGGAAATTATTTTCTATTTGAAAAAGAAAATTAAGTGAAATGAAAGAAAAATTGAGATTATAATTTCAGCCTTTTGAGTAATCAATCTTTCGTCCTATTGTTTTGTAGAGTGTATAGATTGTTTCGTGGCATTGTTACTAAATAATGATTGGTTAACAAATTACAAAAAAATAGAGCTTAAGAAATTTTTTTTTATTGGAATTTAAAAAAAA
>JABMBT010097882.1:0-10396 GCA_018906895.1 Odontocolon sp. PSUC_FEM 10030002
TAATGACTAATTATCTCAATTTAATTTTATTTTTTCAAGAAAAAAAAGATCATTTTAATGCTGTTAAATGTTCTTATTCGTAGTTATTTAAAAAGTATTTTGAATACATTTTTCTTCGAATAATGCCAATCCCTGGCTAATGACCTTCTTTATACCGGAAAATAAATCCCCTCCGGTTTTTCCGCAGTAACACCCCCACTTTGCCGGCTTAACATAATTTGTATACTATTCCGACCGCCTGTATATCAAGCGTTAACGCGATGTAAATTTATTAATCGCCAAATTCGAGTTTGTGAGCCCCAACAATGAAAACACGACAATAACTTTTTGCAAAATTTATAAAAATTACAATTTTTGTGACCCTAAATCGCGAACAATCTGATGTTTTTTGAGATTTATTTGAAATTCACTATCGGTGAAAATTTAGAATTCGTACTAAAAGGAAAAAACTTTGAGCTGTTTGTTTAGCCGGTCTCGTTTTTGTCGTTAATAACTTTTTTATTCAGTTGGACATATAAAACACTTGGTTATCCGGTACATCTCAATAATATATATCCAATGACGTATACAAATTTAAACGTGTTTCACACCACTCTCAACGATGAATCTGGTTTCGCAAGTTAATATTTACCGATTAATTTACATAATTAGAAATCCCTCGCTGAAAGATTCTCTGTCAGATAAAAGACTGACTTAATCATACGTACATTTTTAGAAACTATTGGCCATTGCATTTACAAGTACGGATGATAAAATACGAAGGAGAACGTCAAACGTCGTCTCAGATATATTATTGAGGCTTCTGAGTCCAGAATGCTGAGGTAGAGATAATCTTCGTTTACACCCGCGATCGTATCAGATACTTACGCATAAATATACATAAATTGGTGGATTTCAAAGAATATTGAAATATTGATATTCATCGATCGTACTTATAATTGGTAATTTTATTCGGTAGGAGTATAAGAATCTTCGATTCCTTCCTCACAGAACGGAAAAAATAAAAGATAAATTGATGGAGTTCAAAAATCGAGTTTTATCAAATGAGGTTTGATAATATGAATTTATGATTATACGAAGAACATTCGTAGAAGAGATTTCGAGAAATCTCAAGCTGACATAACGAAATTGATAAGTGAACCGAGGTCAATCTCGTGACAGTTTTGTCGAGCAAATCGCGTGAATTTAAAGCTAAAGGATATATCAACTATGTATCAGCATAGAAAATGCGCCCTTCTGGTATTAGTCGTGCGGTGTTAAGGACAGAAGCTGCTTACGTATGCAATCAAAGTTCATGGGAAAAGTCGAGCAGATGTTACTGTTATTAGAGAATTCCCCGCGGTGATTCAGCAGGGAAATAGTAATTGGAAAAAAAATTGTTTCCACTCTTTTCATATGTACGTATTATTGCAATCGGGAGCAGGTGCAATAAATATTATTTCAATCGAAAGAATCACTGCAGAAACGTTTTTTTCATGACGCATGCGGAATATTCCTTTTATGTTTTATTTGTAGCAAGTTTTTGAACTTGGGAAAAATTTGCTACCAATCGTTCCACGTGTTTTTTTGGGAAAATAAAGAAATTATTCTTTACCCCTGTTTTGAAAGATTTATACGTTTTTGAAGACCAACGAAGCAACGATGAATAAAAGTAACAAAAATAAAAAATACCAGTTCTTCCGCTTAAGATAGTATGCGAGTGAATGGTTAGCTTCACTGTGTGATTTTCAACCACTTGGAGAATATTATAAATTTCTGAAATTAAAGAAACATTGATTATTTCTGAAGAAATTTGCGTTCGATAAGTGTAACGATTAAGTCATTTTGCGTTAACAGATCGACATAATATACATTTTTGTGATATAATACTGTAAGAAACGCAACGTGTCGAAGCATCGGGACACAGATATTCCATCTCAGTGCATTCGGACTTGATAAGGATTACTCGTTAACATTAAAATCATGGAATTTGCTTTACCAACGTTCACGGTCAATGACTATGGTTTTGTAGTCAAAGACGCGTTCACCGCTGTCCAATTACGAATATTATACGCCTTTCACTCGGCGAACTATTTGAACGCGAGTAGAATCGCTACGCGCGATTGAAACGAAAGTATGCGTACTGCAATTGCAATCGGGGTAAGCGGGATGGCGAATCATTCGTTTCGCGAGTCTTTTATTAAACGCTGTTTAGATCAGTTCTATTCCATCGATAGGGCGAGGATAGCGTATAAAGCAATGTTACGTTCGCGGAGTTAGTTCTACGAGAAATTTGAAATTCGTTGCGGTAATTATACAGAGTACACAGTATTTTGGTGGAATTTTTATTTAAATTTCTGTAATAATCCCAGAAATGATGTATTAAGGCAATACGACGAGATTGATGTTATTACCAAAATTTTAATATTTTTCTCCGTGAAGTGACTTTTAGTTCGTAAGATGATATTTGCTCAAAATAGGAATTGGATGTTGCAGTGTGGACTTTCAGCCGGAGTCGGAATCAACCCGATTGAGGTCGGAGGAGATATATCGAGAGCGAGTGACGAGTGACAGTCTGTTCGGCGCGAGAGGCCAACAACCGGATGGTTCAAATTCGTTAAGCAATTCGAACAATCAACCCCGGGAGGCACGTGTACCTGAGACCCTGGACAGCTATCCGGAAGAGGATTTTGATAACGACGACGTTTTCGGACCTCCGGAGTTACTCAAGGCCGATTCCAAGTCCAAGTCCAAAGTAACTTCGAGCGACGATCTATTTTCGAACATAAGTTTCGGATCTCGTTCGCAGAAGAGCTCCGACCTGCTGGCGGCCACTGTGTCGCAGTACGGCCAGAAATCTGCGCCCGAACGAAACAGAGGAATCTTCGACGACGATTTCGATATCTTCGGAACCGGCGACGCTCCGGACGTTGATATATTCGGTGAGGGATTCAAATCTACTTTGCCGTCGAAAGAAACGAAAAAAACAAATTTGAAGATTCGAGAAGACGAGAGCGAATCATCTAAGAAGAAATCAGCGGATTTATTTTCTGCGTCAACCACTGAGCCAGGAACATCCACTGATCCACGGAGCACTTTGACGAAGTCGGTTCTCAAGCCCAATAGCATATTCGACGATAGCGAAGAGGACGACGACGATCTTTTTGGATCAAACTTTTTAAAGAGCGATCGCAAATCTAACGCGATGCTCAATCCCGACGACGACAAATTCACGGATTCATCTAAAAAGTCTGGCGAAACGGTGCTGACCGCGCCAAAAAAAGATCCTACGACTGCGATACAGTTTGCGGACGGAGCCAAAAAAAGTGTAACGAAGATTGAAGAGAAGCGGGACAGTGGAGGTTTTACGACCGAGAGCGTCATGCCAAGTTACTCGGGTGGTCTGTTCGATAATCTTGACGACGATGACGATGACAGTTTGTTCGATCGAAAGAAAGTTGATGCACCAAAAAAAATATTTAGTGAAACCAAAGTTGAAACGAAACCCGCGGCTGAGATTGAAACTGGCAACGCGAAGATGGAAGATTCAAAAGATCAGAATTCACGGGTGAAGGAAAGAAGCGTTGAAAAAGACGAATTAATAATAGTTTCCGATTCAGAGAAATCCGTGAGAAAACCATCCCCCGAGATTTCTCCCAAGAGACAAAATTCCGTTGATTCGTCTCACAAAATAATAAAAGGTGAGAAGAAGGAAGAGATCTCGACCACCGATGGTGCCAAGATTTCGAAAACTGGTAAATCACCGGAGATCAGTGGTGAAAGTACCAAGAGGGAACCACCAAAAACTTTGAGCATCCGATTGCCAATACCGTCGGCTGCCGACGATTCGGCGCAGGCGCCGCGTCGCGCGGTTTCTGGAAAAATTAAGAATCTTATGGGGAAAATGGGTGACTTTAAAATTCTCTCGCCTACGGACGCTCCACCGCTGTGGCGAAAACCTGAAGAGAAATCGGACGCTGATGACGAACCAACGGGTAGCAGGGACAGCGAGGACGGAAGTTCCATCAGCGTGCCGAGTACAAAAACACCACCGATAATTCACAGTAAGAGTGAGGATTCTGATATTTTCTCAGAAATATCGAAAGATCCAGCTCCAAGTTCACCCCCGGATGATTCTGGAAATTCGGAATCGGCAGTGAGCTTCGACGTTCCAGCTCAGGTCGAGACGCTCGCTGTCACAGCTTCCAAGGTGACTTTTCTCGTCTACTTGTTTCAGTGTATTTATACGAATCAAACTTTTGAACCATTTCTTTTTTTTGTTTTTACAGAGTCGAGCGAGAATCCAGGCTAAGAGACGACCGCAAAGCAGGCACGCTCGACAATCTGCTCTGAGGAAAAGCGGCATCGACTTCGATACTGTGGATACTTCGGGATCCGAATTCGGGGAATCTAATCCGAGCGATATCGTCTTCGGTGTCTCGGATGAGGTACCAACGGTAATTGCCGATACGATCGATGTTCCGAAGACGAGTTTCGCTTCTGATCGCCTGTCTCCTCAGGATGGCGATACCGAACGAGGCTCTGTGGATAAACCTATAGAGTCGAGCTCTACCTTAGCTCCGGATGATAGATCTGAAATGAGTCTGAGCAAAGGTAGCTCGATGAGCATCAACAAAAATACTTTACTTTCACCATCGACCGATGAGGAAGATCTTTTCGATGTACCACCGGACTTGCCAGAGGATCCACCGAAAGAAGACACGTTTTTCGGCAGAGCACCGATTTTGTCACCGATCGATGGATTGCTCGGTTCTAAACACTCACGGTCAAAGGACAGATCCAAAGATAGTCATAGCGGGTTCAGTGCAACGGATAGTACAGGGAGTTTAGAAAAAATTTCAAAATCCATTAAAAATAATAAGTCCGGTAACGAAATAATTTTCGATAAACGCATTCCTGAACGGGATGACGTGGCGGCCGAAGAGAAACAAAAATCGAACAAAGACGATGCAGAAATTAAAGATAAATATAGTGATCCGGAAGTTCGGTCGGTAGCTGAAAAACTAACAGATCCTCTCCGCGATAACAGTCACGATCCCCTCAAAGATCCCAGTCAATTGTTCGCATTCGTCACCAAGACACCGTCCCCGGAGAAAGGACATAATTTATTGTTCAAAGAAGACGACAGTCTTTTCACGCAGATCGCTAAGAAATCCGCCGAGGAGGCAAAAGCAGCCTCTAAAAAGCCTGCGTTGGACCTCTTTGCCGATGATTCCAGTGGAGATTTGTTCTCCGGTCCACTGGCAAAACCTCCTAAAATATCTACGAAAGGCACTAAGCATAATAGTTTGTTCGACGACATCGACGCCGACGAGGACGGAGCGCATGATCTTTTCGGTTCTGGGTTACGCGTTAAAACCGCAAAAGAAAAAATCGATCCGATCGATGACGTAGTTTCGTCGAAAAGTAGCGAAACTTCGGGAAGAGTATCACCGAGTCGCACTTCCATATTCACCGATGACGGTGACGACGATCTCTTCGTCGACGCCCTCGACAAGACGTTTTCACCGGATCTGCAAAAGAGCTTGACCGATGATACCGAGAATCGGCTCTTTCCAGCAACCAGCAAAGTAGCCAAAGACACGAAGCTCACAGACATTTTCAGCGATCAGTCGAGCGGCGAGGACAATATTTTTTCCACCAAAAAAACAATCGGTTCCGGTAGAGCCGGAACCGCTGGATCAATATTTTCCATAGACGCCGATGACGAAGACAACAACGATATATTCGGAAACAAATTATCAACGAAAACATCGAAAGTCGAACCGATTGAAAATCGTACCACAGCGAAAAAATCAGTAACGAGAGATTTAAAAAAAACAGCTGAAAAAATCGTGGAGGATCCTTTGAGCATGCTTCAAGACGATTGATCTTGTATTTCGAACATCGACACACCTTACATGTAAAATATGCAAAAACATGAACATATATTTTTCTATTTACTTTTCGTTACAGCCGTGACAATTATTATTTATTTTGAGATTTATTAGTCATGCTCGCTGAAATACTGCGCTGAGCTACCGAGACTTTCCCAATACATTTGTTTTTTGTTAAATCCAGGCGAAATATGGTCTGAAGAAGAATTTATCACAGATTGTATTCATGTAATTTAAATAAAAATAATTCATACGAGAATATTAAAATTCGTGTCGACTGTCGTGAAATTTGTACAACAATCGGTAAAGACTGGATTCTGGTGCCGAAACGATAGTGTCTCTAAAATGTGTCGATTCTGCAAAATATCGTGGAATAGTGAATCGATTAACGATCTCGACCTACGTCATCATTTGCAAAGTAAATATTTAGTTATATCATTATTTCTTCAACGAAAACAAGTTTCAATAACTTCTAATGCTAATTCGGAAAGCATGACTTGCCATTGAATTTCGTGATCGTAACAACAGTTACGCACGAGTTTGTTATGAATCACGATTTCAACAATGCTTGCAAACTTTTGTTTTTTTTTCTCTAACTTTATAGTTGAGACAAACCAATATTTTAATAAATCGAAAACTATTCAATACAAATTCAAGCTTCTAACATTACCAAGTTAAAAAATCAATCGATAACACAAGTAATCGAGTTTAAGACGGTGGATATGTTTCTAATATTTACAAATCGCTACCAAGTTAATTAACATTATGTAGGATAAAAGAGGGAAATGGACCCAATGCACTAAGATGGACCAGTAGGTGTCCATTCAATCGCGTTGTTGGAGACAAATTTGGAACAAGCCTTATTTATTTATTCTGACGAGAGTGAGAGAATCGAGGTAATACAGCCTGGCAATTTTCCTATCTTGTAAAACGGACCACCGCGTTATTACTTTGTATACATTTTTTTTAACTCCGGTTAATGGCTTAACAGAACATGTTTTTTTCGAATAAACTACACTCTTGCAAATTGCAATTTAACCTCCGAAGGTAGGTGTTATGCGCAGAAACATCTTAATAGGCCATATTCTCTGCTTTCATTCTATTAGAAGCGTAAAATGAATTATTGGTCGTCATGATCATTTAAAAGATAACTTTCCTTACAGAACTAAAAAAAATCATTCGTAATTTATGATTTCTTTTTTTGCAAAAATTCTATGCAGACTACCACAAAATAATTCGTATAGTTTCCTGCATTTTGTAACATGCTATGAATTTTACCCTGATGTGCTTTGCCGGTCAAGGGTTAAGGTATTGCTGATGGCTGGATGTGGATACGCCGTTAAGGCTTCACCACTGGTGGTAGTTACATATAATACTCATTGACTCGGATTAGTAATGGTGTCAGTGGTGATGCTGGTCGAAGTACCAGGGTTCTACGAGGGTACCTACAATCCCTGTTTGCGAGCAAATTTTGTCGCGAGTGTACCACGGAAAATCATATATATATGAACATGGAACTGAACAGCAGTAATGCTGAGCAACAGTGAGCTGCTTCGCCATTCGCAATTAAATCAAAACCAAATTACGTGCAGGGAAAATGAATAATTACCAAATACGAGAATGCATGCGGAAACTTCACATCATTCCCGACACGCAGACACGTACATCGTCGCTATATTGCGTTGATCCAATCCTTCTGTTGGCTCTCTGAAAAATCTTCGACCAGCAATAATATTATCTGTCATTGCAACTGCATTTATATGTCCCTACAATACGAGTTTGTAGGACGAACATGTTCAACAAAGTTGACAGTAGTCCCACTTCCTCTGCAAATCTTTTCATACGGAATCGTCCAACGACTACGTTGAGACACTACAATATCCTGCGTACCCGGAAACATCTTTTTTTATTTCACCTCACACACACGACCCGTTAATTCTGATTGAAATCAATTGAAATAATTCTCGTGAATCAACAGACATACGTAAAGTGCACACAGAGCGTCGTAAAACTTGTAATTGGAAAAATAAATTGGTACACACTCTATCTCTGCACGTTTGTACTGTAAAACCAATACATTACGATGTAGAGACATATTTGTGAATGTATTCGTGTTCGACAGACCGTATTTGCGATCAGAGTGCATTCTTTGACAGCTGCACAGTTAATTTAATGACCGAACACCTTTTTCCTCGATATACGTCGTTCCGAACGCCGACGACGAACCAAAGTGTCAAAAGGGAGAAAAAGGATGAATGGATAGAAGAAAACTGATGAAATAGTGGAAAGATCGTAAAGTTGATGTTTACAGAAAATTAGTCAACTCTGACTTTATTGTTGAGTGGCAATAAGATCTCTTAAACCAATCATCAGAGAATGCACACATCAGTCGACCAAATCTGAACGTAGGAAAGTCCCCATAATACCCGAACCCCAAAGCTTAAAGTTAATACTGTAATATGGCCTCTCGGTCTGAATCACCGTAACAGGCGAACTAGAGACGAATTACAATTATATAATCTAACTGGTATATGAAACTAAACAGTCACCCTTGCTATTGATGAATACATGGTTCCATCTCCTTTATTGTGGATCTTATGAGCTTCTACTATGCACATTAACTAGCAAAAGCTACAAAATTGTTGGCTTTCCATCGCTCATTAACAGCCTCTATAGCGTATCTCATTAGTTATAAAGACAAACAAGTATGACAAAAACCTCAATTTAATCTACTTAAACGGTACGAATCGCTATATCACTTATTCTATATACGGTGTACATAGAACTCATTTCCGTCTGCGTATGCGCTTCCAAATGTTGTCCCAACCCCGTGTGTCACACATATCTCTGTCCAGCACCGTTTATACCATCTCATGGGATGCTGTGCATCAGTAGGGTTGCAATGAGATACGCGGTGCACCAGTGGTGTTACATCCTTTATACCGCTAATTATTTATAAACATCGCGCTGGATGCTATTCGCTCGAGCCCAACCAAAGGGTAGACTAATATTGTTTCACAGTTAATGGGGTTCCCCTCATTCTATATATGGTCCTGGTTTCACGAATGCGGTGGTACATATATTTATATCTTATTATTATTCGAATATTGGTAATACCTAAAAGTGCACTGACGATAGTTATCGATGCTTTACCATTGAATGAAACGGTCGATCTGTGTCTGCGGTAGCATCATCGTCAAAACGTTTAATGCCCGGGTAAACAGTTTCAACTTATTCATCCATTATTTGCGTACCATGACGATCCATTTACACACATGTGTTACACGTGCTAAAGATTTATACTGTAACATACTATATGTACGCTTTGCCATTGGTAGTTTGGTTAACCACAAGCTTTTCGAAAATTCACGGTGATAACGCTCGATAGAGAAGTTGAAACGAAGACCGACAGAACCATGAAACGCAAATATCCGGTCATATACAGTCGAATTGATTCACTACTGTCGAAAGGATCGTGTAATACGGTACATTAATTCTCGCTATACGATATCCCAGTCGCCCATCGTTGTAGAATAATCCTGTTTAACGATTTTCTAACAGTCTGGTTTAAATGTAACATTTTTAATCAAACATTGTTGAGAGCTTATTATCATTCGAATGTAAAAGAAAATATATATTACTAGTATCGTAATAAAAATATCTGTTACCAGGTGATAAATTGTTAATATGGAAAGCAAATATTATACAATCCTTGTAATATCTGTAATTGAATTTTTGCAGTTCATCAATCAATTGTTATAAGTTTCTTCAAACGATATTGAAAATTCTGATTTTTAGATGAATTATAAGAACTTTTCCAATTACAACTATTATAAATATGGTAATCAAAATTGAAAACAGTGCAAAAGTCCTATTTAAAATAAAATATTCTATTGTCAACTGTTTTCCATACAAATTAGTCCACAGATTCTCCTCATGAATTCGTAGGATTACAGCTAGAAATGTGATAAGATGATGGCAGTGTCTCATTTTACGTCGATTAATTGCGTGACTAATTGGCGACGTAAATTCTGCAAGGCGGTCTTAGGGATGCTGCTGGTGTGCGGAGTGTCTCGGTCGGAAGCTTCACGCACCCTGCGGCTTCATTCGCGACTCCGGAAGACCAAGGGACCGGAAAGACCGACAGAGCGAAAAGGAAAGAGCGAGATGGAAACAAATGGCATGCTGTCGAAAACAATGAAAACCGTCGAAACTCTACTTCGGGTCTACCGTTTCGATTTTGGCGAACTCGACAATAATAAAACGTTTCTATTCCCAGTGGGTTTCGTGCAACTTGACATTAATTCTGCATTCTGATTAAAATAAAAATATAGCGATTACATAACATACACAATGTGAAAGATAACATTCATTCAAATCTGAAGAAAAGATACAAAAAGTTCACTCTATATAAAATAATGTTTTCGATCTTTTGCTAAAAGTTACGCGTGAATCGAGAGAGGGAGCGAGATAATAGAGAATACAAAAATAAAGAGATGGGGTATACGGGTAGACGGGGG